>CAXHUQ010000754.1:0-65000 GCA_964020085.1 Micromussa lordhowensis | reverse complement strand
ACTGGCTTCCTATTTACATCAACTGCGACGAAACGGAAATGGTAAACTACTAGCAATTGTGCATTTCGGAACGAAAAAGACTCTGATGAACGCGCGTTTATGGCTGCAGACCCAGTATTGTGGAACAGCCTTCCACTGTCAGAAAGGCAAGCTAGGAACATTGACGCTTTTAAACGTTTAGTCAAGACTTATTTATCCTCTATGGCCTTTTGTGGAGATTTTAAGCTTATTTCATTTAAATTTATGATAAGATGTTAGGTTTCAATTCTCAAGATTAGTCGGTAGTGTTGTTCTCAACTTGTGACTTGTAAGAATTTATTACGCTAACAGTAATGCGCTTTGATTATTTTTATAGAAAAAGCGCAATAAGTCAGTCAGGGGAGGAGCTAGGGGGAGGGTGCAGGGGGCGCACCCCCTCCCCCTGAGATAACATGCGGCTTTCTAATATAACTGGTATTCTGCAAAAAACTATAATTTTTTTGTTGGTGTTGAAGTAAGACATGGTGCACCCCCTCCTAAGAAAAATCCTGGATCCACCCCTGTAAGTATTAAATATTATTATTATTATTATTATTATTATTATTGTTATATATTATTTATTTATTTATTACAATTTAATGACAAATTACAATGGCAAATACTACATGTACAACAATAATAGTAATGTTAAATAAAAAAAAGCCATAAGGATGATTATAAAAACAAGTCACCTCATTCATATAACATGATTACAATAATGATATTTAAATAACGCTAACATCCTAGTAAACTCACAAACAATTATAATGATTTCTCTCTAAATTTGTAACAATATTTACAATTTTGTTACAAATTTAATAACGCTAGATTTACACATGTCAACATTGCATGGCTTCCTCTCTAAATATTGTAATTCAATTTATTTTATTGATTGATTGAACAATTTTCTTTCACCTTAAAACTAATTATTTATCGATAATGCGATAGAAATTTGAGAGAGCTTTAAATGAATACTTACAGGTTAATGAAAATAAATAGTGTATCTTACCTTACACTGTTGAACAATATGTTAATCCACTTCACTGTATGGGAAACACTTTGCTTATTAAATCTATGAACAAAAAGAAAACAACAGATGAAGAAAATTAAAGTGCCCATAACCCCAAATTCGTTTTTTGGCTAAGATAAACTTAGACAGACACACAAAAAGAATTTGCCAAATTTCTCACTTTGTGACTTTTTAAGGGCTTTCAAAACTAACAGAAATTAGTTGAAATTTGATATCTTTTGTGTTATGACCATGCTGGTGAGGGGTCTGGGTATATTCCTGGGTTGACGTCCCATATTCATTTACATACCATTAACTCTTTATAAACATGCATGCAAAACAGTCTGTGACGTCAACCCAGTAATAGACCCAGGCTCCTCGCCAGCTCGGTCATGTATCAAATTTCAGCTACTTTATGTTAATTTTAAAAGCCCTTAAAAATATCACAAACCGAAATTTTTGGCAAATTCTTAAAAAAGGTTGGAAATTAATGATACAGTATTAGAAAGACTTGCGCCAAATGAAACTGAGATTCCTCCACTTTTAAACACAAGCAGAAGCCTTCTTAATAATGGTACCATTGGAACTTAGAAACCTCTTGTGATGAAGAGTAGCTCCTTGTAGCTAAAAAAAGTTCAAGCTCAAAATGAATTGACACCGTGAGGACAGTCCTCGAGATTATCAACAGTGTATTGTTGGTAGGTTGAATGTCAACTAAGGGCTGAACTCATTGCTGGCTGGTACCCACGCTGAGCTTTTCACTGGAGATGCCTCACCCTTAGCTGGCTGAAGATGAGAATGATTCCAACACATCTCTGTCCTATCAGGATTTGCCAAAATGGGGAACCTGGCATTGCTTGTTGGCTACTGCAGGTGTCCAGTGACGTCTGCGCTGCATTCTCATGGGTTTCCCTTCATGTACTGTGGAAATTGGCTAGGTAAGGTGATCATACAATGCTTTCTGAAATAGCTGACATAACAGCAATTTATGATAGGCCTGGGAGGTCTAGAATGGGTTGTGGAGGTTCTAGTTCTCAGCTTTCTACTTGTAAGTAATTCTGCTGGAGATTCCTTCATGCCACTGGCAGGGGAATTGAAAACCCCGGCCAGTAAAGTAAGGAATGTATCCAGCTCTATTGTCTGCATGTTTCATTGCAAGCCTATTTGACTTCAGGTATTGATATATAGCTGGAGTTTTTCCCGCTACAGCATGCCCATTCATTTGCTAGTTCAAGGTCACATGACATCTAACAATGAAATTGTTTCCCGCCAAATGCCATGAGCAGGCAACATTTTAAAAACTATGACGTCAAATGGGAAACAGTTCACTGTTACCCGCGAAATGTTGACCGCTGTTGCAAACGATCAGGGCATGCAGTTGAAGGTGGCAACGAAAATAAGTCCTGCCAGCAATTTGGGAAGGTACTGGCACTTCATAAGAAGGTTATATCAAGACCTTAATTCAAGTTCCTAGGCCTCGATATTTAGACGCCGTTAATAATGGTACTACGCAAATCAAGGCAAGACACTGAGAGCTAATGGATTCATCAGATCTGTACGAAGGCATATCTTGGTCATCTTGTGGCTGACATTTTACCTTTGGTTAACAACTTCTTCAGCCAGTTTACTTTCCAATTATCTAATGTCCGTTGTCACAATTATAGAGAGAAAATATCAATCAAACTTTACTTGTAATTTAATGAGCCACATAGACAATATTTTTTGATCAATTATCTTAATATTTTAAACCATAAAAGATCAAGAAATAACCTAAAGGCCAGGTTATTTACATATTTAGATTAATGCTTCACTCATTCAACTCTATTTATATACAAGCTGTCCAGAAAAGGCTTAATGTGCAAATGAATTTTAACAACAGTCAATAAAAAACATAAAAAAGGAAGTGTTTATAGTACAATCACAACAATTAATGCACTGATAATTGAGGAATTTGGGTGAGTTATGCATTTTCTAAAACACCCCCTTAACTGCCGCTTAAAGACCCTTGGCTTATACAACAACGTAAGAGCTTTTAAAGTGGACCTATAAACGGGGAAGCTTATACATCCGAGGGGGCTTATACCGGAATAAAAAAGTTTCAAAACGAGCTGTAGCTGCACATGTTGATCAAAATGTTTTTTTTATTTACTCGTAATTAAGCTTTAAAACATCATAATAAAACGAATGTAAAGCAAGGAAAGCTAGAGGAGGCGTATATCCGGGGATCGGAAGCTTATAACCGGATGCATTTTCGGGTTTACAGTGCCGGCTGTCATTGCCTTGGTCTCATGTAAAGACACTAACCTGCAGGGGGATCTCATTCAATTCTCAGTTTCTTTGCAGAACAATGACAAAGCCTTAGCTGTCATATCTTTTGGTGTGTTATCAGGGACGTCAGGAAGTTCAGAGTCACCTGTTGCCTTCATCTTTACACCTGTAACACACCTCTACAGCCGAGATTTAGTGAGCGTCGTCGTATTGAAGAGGATCCGTATTATAGAAGGGGTTTTCTTTTTATAAGGAGCACACAGGTCATATAGACATTTGGGTGGGACAAGAGACCATGGTCTCTTGGTTGGGACCAAGGAAACTGATGGAATTGAAGAGTTCTCATAAGAGAGGAGCCCGTGAAGAGAAATTCGAATGGACCCACAACAAAGTGCCGAAAATAGAGACCACCCCAGGTGGGGGAGGAAGGAGTGATGGCCTCAAAGTTAGCGCGCTCGTCTCCGGATCGAGCGGTCTGGGTTCGTGCCCTCACGTCGTGCTTACCGGGTACCTCTCACAATACCAAGGATGTTGTAACCCAGTTAAAGAGTTAGCACGTTTTTTATATTTCTATTTGCGTTTATTTGACAATTTTCAAATTTGAAATTTTGAACTCAATCTCCTTTGCCGACCCTTTTGGGCTTCGGAAAGCTAAACTGATCAAATCGGATCTTACTGATCCTATAAGGGTAATCTGGAGCCCAGTGCCCTCACCAACGTTCCCATGCC
Source organism: Micromussa lordhowensis (assembly GCA_964020085.1). Taxonomy (NCBI): domain Eukaryota; kingdom Metazoa; phylum Cnidaria; class Anthozoa; order Scleractinia; family Lobophylliidae; genus Micromussa; species Micromussa lordhowensis. The sequence goes on along the minus strand of CAXHUQ010000754.1, from coordinate 60,976 downwards.
TTCTCGGGTAAAGCCCGGTAAACGAGGCTACCAAAAGAAAGGTGACCATTCCTGGAAAAAAAACTTATCCAATAGTCGTGATCTTTTTATTTTATCTTTTTTTCTTTTAGGCCTCCTTAAAGTGCTACAATGATCAAATTTTTACCACTTGTTTTTTACGTTAATCACATAGAATTCTACGAAAGATTAAAGACGCCGTTTACCGTTTACAAATATCTGCATTAGTTCAGGTGATATTTAAGTTTGAAAAATGAGTAAAATATGCAAATGAAATTACTGATGACGTCATACACTCGACCAAATATTACATGAAGGATATAAATAGCGCTATCTCGGTCAATTTGCAGCAGAAACCATTGAAACTTGGTAGGCTAGCTAATAGTTCTAAATGCAACACATCTACAGCTATAATAATTTCCGTTCCCATGGCAACCCACTTTTTTCCAGTCCCCTATAGCCTGATATCAATATTTTAGTGATTTTAAGCTTGGAAAACATTAAACAAGGCTATGAACTCAACCTAATGTATTTATATGCTTGCTGGATTATGCAGATTAGGCACCATTGGCAAATGTCAATATAGAGCCCTAAAAGTGGTCAGGAAAGCCTTTAATATTGTGATTGTGGAGGTCTGGAACCTAGTATGTTGCGATGGTAACAAAATTGTTCAGCTCATATTGCGGAACACCTCTAGTACAATCGTACTGTAGAAATTGATACATTTATTATACAAATTGACTGAGATATCCTTGTTTATCATATTTAATCAAAATGCGGTTGAGTGTATGACGTCATCACTTGGCTAATTTGCACATTTTAAAAACTTGAATATCTCTGGAACGAAAAGAGATATTTGAAAACAGTCAACAGCATTTTTACTCTTGTACAGACTACTTGTTTACGTCTTAAAATGGCTCAGATTTGAAGGATGCGATCTTCGTCATAGTGGCACTTTAATCACCATCGGCATCTGTTCAAAGGCTGACTGGCAACGTCTCGAGGACTTTCAAACAGGGTGTAGCCTATGCAAAACTTCCCCGATATTGGACAGTGCCGGATGAAAGGTAACTACAAAGGGAATACGCTTGTTGTTAACCGGCTGATTATCCCTAAGGGTGTTCGCCCTAGGCATCCTACGGACCCTATCAATTCCCCTTTTCACGTGGTCCTTCTTGTATCCCCTCTTAATCAAGTAGTTACTCAACTCGCTTGCTGGTTTCTCAAAGGAAGCATTCAAGGAACAAATACGGCGCATCCTGAGGACCTGCCCAATAGGTACCCTTCTTACAGGACTTGGGGAGGCACGAGGTATGAAATTAATACTTTACTTATCCGTAGGTTTGCCATATACATCAGTGGAGACAATCCCATCATTCAAAACAACAGTGACATCCAAACAATTAACTTTCTCAGACGACCAACTTAAGGTGAATTTGATGGTGTCATGAAACGAATTCATAAACGCCAAAACCTCCCTAAGTCTCTCCTCGCCCTCTGTCCAAACCAAAAAACGTCGTCGATAAATCACCGCCAAAAATTGGTTTTGTAGGAGCTCGCTACAGTAAATCTGACTCTAACTTCCCCATAAAAAGGTTAGCATATGAGGGGCCATTTTAGTCCCTATCGCAGTCCCCAAGATTTGCACATAATCCTTCCCATTAAAAGTAATTACGTACGAATGAAAATAAGGCTAAAGACGAATGTATATGCCGGCACTTTAAACAGCCAGACCATCAGGGTTTGACTGATGTTAGGGTACGGCTGATAGACAAGTGTTATAACAAGGAAATGCTTGGGAATAGGGAGTCCCAGTGGGCTCTGGGACTTAATGGTGATGACCTTTTCAACAGCCGTAATCCGAAAAAAAGAATTGTTTTAGGGTGTAATTAAATTCCATTCCAAGAGCATCCGATTTACGTGTCATTGGCAAATTTGTCATAACTCGGCTCTACATGTACTTATGGAGCCGCAGTTTGCAGCAAAATGTTCTCCTATGATTGCACTTCAAGTGCATACTAAATAGGAGGTGATGCAATTTGCGCCAGGGTGTTTTTGAAGCCCCTATAGTCGGCCTAAGTTTTTGAGCATTTTCCCTTGGTCCCCTCTTGGCAAACTCTCAAAAAAAGGCCGATTTAGGTGTCCTTGGCAAATTTGTCATAACTCGGCTCTACGGGCACTTATGGAGCCGCAGTTTGCAGCAAAATGTTCTCCTATGATTGCACTTCAAGTGCGTACTAATTAGAGGGTGATGTAATTTGCGCCAGGGTTTTTTTTGAAGCCCTTATAGTCGGCCTACCTTTTTGAGGATTTTCCCTTGGTCCCTCCTTGACAAAATCTCAGAAAATAGCCGATTTAGGTGCCCTTGGCAAATTTGTCATAACTCGGCTCTACGGGCACTTATGGAGCCGTAGTTTGCAGCAAAATGTTCTCCTATGATTGCACTTCAAGTGCATACTAATTAGGAGGTGATGTAATTTGCGCCAGGGTGTTTTTGAAGCCCCTATAGTCGGCCTACCTTTTTGAGCACTTTCCCTTGGTCCCCCCTTGGCAAAATCTCAGAAAATAGCCGATTTAGGTGTCCTTGGCAAATTTGTCATAATTCGGCTCTACGGGCACTTATGGAGCCGCAGTTTGCAGCATAATGTTCTCCTATGATTGCACTTCAAGTGCATACTAATTAGGAGGTGATGTAATTTGCGCCAGGGTGTTTTTGAAGCCCCTATAGTCGGCCTACCTTTTTGAGCACTTTCCCTTGGTCCCCCCTTGGCAAAATCTCAGAAAATGGCCGATTTAGGTGTCCTTGGAAAATTTGTCATAACTCGGCTCTACGGGCACTTATGGAGCCGCAGTTTGCAGGAAAATGTTCTCCTATGATTGCACTTTAAGTGCATACTAATTAGGAGGTGATGCAGTTTGCGCCAGGGTGTTTTTGAAGCCCCTATAGTCGGCCTACTTTTTTGAGCATTTTGGCTTGCTCCCCCGTTAGCAAAATCTCAGAAAATGGCCGATTTAGGGTTCCTTGGCAATTTGTCATATCTCGGCTCTGCGGGCACTTATGGAGCCGCTGTTTGACGCAAAATGTTGTTCTATGTTTGCACTTTAAGTGCATACTAATTAGGAGGTAATGGAATTTGCGCCAGGGTGTTTTTGAAGCCCCTACAATCGGCCTACTTTTTTTAGCATTTTCCCTTCCTCCCCCTTGGCAAAATCTCAGAAAATGGCCGATTTAGGTGTCCTTGGCAAATTTGTCATAACTCGGCTCTACGGGCACTTATGGAGCCGCAGTTTGCTGCAAAATGTTCTCCTTCCATTGCACTACAAGTGCATACTAATTAGGAGGTGATGCAATTTGCGCCAGTGTATTTTGAAAGCCCCTATAGTCGGCCTACTTTTTTGAGCATTTTCCCTTCCTCCCCGTTGGCAAAATCTCAGAAAATGGCCGATTTAGGTGTCCTTGGCAAATTTGTCATAACTCGGCTCTACGGGCACTTATGGAGCCGCAGTTTGCTGCAAAATGTTCTCCTTTCATTGCACTTCAAGTGCATGCTAATTAGGATGTGATGCAATTTGCGCCAGGGTATTTTTAAAGCGCCCATAGTCGGCCTACTCTTTTGAGCATTTTCCCCTGGTTCCGCCTTGACAAAATTCCATAAAATGGCCGATTTAGGTGTCCATGGCAAATTTGTCATAACCCGGCTCTACGGGCACTTATGGAGCCGCAGTTTGCAGCAAATTGTTCTCCTATGATTGCACTTCAAGTGCATACTAATTAGGAGGTGATGCAATTTGCGCCAAGGTGTTTTTGAAGCCCCTATAGTCGGCCTACTTTTTAGAGCCCTTTTTACTTGGTCCCCCTATGGCAAAATCTCAGAAAATGGCCGATTTAGGTTTCCTTGGCAAATTTGTCATAACTCGGCTCTACGGGCACTTATTGAGCCGCAGTTTGCAGCAAAATGTTTTCCTATGATTGCACTTCAAGTGCATACTAATTAGGAGGTGATGTAATTTGCGCCAGGCTGTTTTTGAAGCCCTTATAGTCGGCCTACTTTTTTGCGCATTTTCCTATGGTCCCCCCTTGGCAAAATCTCAGAAAATGGCCGATTTAGGTGTCCTTGGCAAATTTGTCATAACTTGGCTCTACACTTATGCACTTATGGAGCCGCAGGTTGCAGCAAAATGTTCTCCTATGATTGCACTTCAAGTGCATACTAATTAGGAGGTGATGTAATCTGCGCCACGGTGTTTTTGAAGCCCCTATAGTCGGCCTACTTTTTTGAGCATTTTCGCTTCCTCCCCGTTGGCAAAATCTCAGAAAATGGCCGATTTAGGTGTCCTTGGCAAATTTGTCATAACTCGGCTCTACGGGCCCTTATGGAGCCGCAGTTTGCTGCAAAATGTTCTCCTTTCATTGCACTTCAAGTGCATGCTAATTAGGATGTGATGCAATTTGCGCCAGGGTATTTTTAAAGCGCCCATAGTCGGCCTACTCTTTTGAGCATTTCCCCTGGTCCCGCCTTGACAAAATTCCAGAAAATGGCCGATTTAGGTGTTCATGGCAAATTTGTCATAACCCGGCTCTACGGGCACTTATGGAGCCGCAGTTTGCTGCAAAATGTTCTCCTCTCATTGCACTTCAAGTGCATACTAATTAGGATGTGATGCAATTTGCGCCAGGGTATTTTTAAAGCGCCTACAGTCGGCCTACTTTTTTGAGCATTTTTCCTTGCTCTCCCCATGGCAAAATCTCAGAAAATGGCTGATTTGAGTGTCCTTGGCAATTTGTCATAACTCGGCTCCGCGGGCACTTATGGAGCCGCTGTTCCCAGCAAAATGTTCTCCTATGATTGCACTTTAAGTGCATGCTAATTAGGAGGTGATGCAATTTGCGCCAGGGTGTTTTTGAAGCCCCTATAGTTGTCCTACCTTTTTGAGCATTTTCCCTTGGTCCCCCCTTGGCAAAATCTCAGAAAATGGCAGATTTAGGTGTTCTTGGCAAATTTGTCATAAGTCGTCTCTACGGGCACTTATGGAGCCGCAGTTTGCAGCAAATTGTTCTGCTATAATTGAACTTCAAGTGCATACTAATTTGGAGGTGATGCAATTTGCGCCAGGGTGTTTTTGAAGCCCCTATAGTCGGCCTACTTTTTTGAGCCCTTTTTACTTGGTCCCCCCTTGGCAAGATCTCAGAAAATGGCCGATTTAGGTGTCCATGGCAAATTTGTCATCACTCGGCTCTACTGGCACTTATGGAGCATCAGTTTGCAGCAAAATGTTCTCCTATGATTGCACTTCAAGTGCATACTAATTAGGAGGTGATGTAATTTGCGCCAGGCTGTTTTTGAAGCCCCTATAGTCGGCCTACTTTTTTGAGCATTTTCCCTTGGTCCACCATTGGCAAAATCTCAGAAAATGGCCGATTTAGGTGTCCATGGCAAATTTGTCATAACTCGGCTCTAGGGGAACTTATGGAGCCGCAGTTTGCAGTAAAATGTTTTCCTATGATTGCACTTCAAGGGCATACTAATTAGTAGTTGATACAATTTGCGCCATTGTGTTTTTAAAGCACCCATAGTCGGCCTACACTTTTTGAGCATTTTCCCTTGGTCCCCCCTTGGCAAAATCTCAGAAAATTTGCCGATTTAGGTGTCCATGGCAAATTTGTCATCACTGGGATCTACGGGCACTTATGGAGCCTCAGTTTGCAGCAAAATGTTCTCCTATGATTGCACTTCAAGTGCATACTAATTAGGATGTCACACAATTTGCGCCAGGGTGTTTTTAAAGCGCCCATAGTCGACCTACTCTTTTGAGCATGTTCCCCTGGTCCCCCCTTGGCAAAATCTCAGAAAATTGCCGATTTAGTTGTCCATGGCAAATTTGTCATAACTGGGCTCTACGGGCACTTATGGAGCCGCAGTTTGCAGCAAAATGTTCTCCTATGATTTTACTTCAAGTGCATACTATTTAGGAGGTGATGCAATTTGCGCCAGGGTGTTTTTGAAGCCCCTATAGTCGGCCTACTTTTTTAAGCATTTTCCCTTGGTCCCCCGTTGGCAAAATCTCAGAAAATGACCGATTTAGGTGTCCTTGGCAAATTTGTAATAACTCGGCTCTACGTGCACTTATGGAGCCGAAGTTTGCAGCAAAATGTTCTCCTTTCATTGCACTTCAAGTGCATACAAATTAAGAGGTGATGGAATTTGCGCCAGAGTGTTTTTGAAGCCCCTATAGCCGGCTTACTTTTTTGAGGATTTTTTCTTGGCCCCCCCTTGGCAAAATCTCAGAAAATGGCCGATTTAGGTGTCCTTGGCAAATTTGTCATAACTAGGCTTTACGGGCACTTATGGAGCCGCTGTTTGCAGCAAAATGTTTTCCTTTCATTGCACTTTAAGTGCATACTAATTAGGAGGTGATGCAATTTGCGCCAGGGTGTTTTTGAAGCCCCTATAGTCGGCCTACTCTGTTGAGCATTTTCCCCTGGTCCCCCCTTGGCAAAATCTCAGAAAATGGCCGATTTATGTGTCCATGGCAAATTTGTCATAACTCGGCTCTACGGGCACTTATGGAGCCGCAGTTTGCAGCAAAATGTTCTCCTTTCATTGCACTTCAAGTGCATACAAATTAAGAGCTGATGGAATTTGCGCTAGAGTGTTTTTGAAGCCCCTATAGTCGGCTTACTTTTTTGAGGATTTTCCCTTGGCCCCCCCTTGGCAAAATCTCAGAAAATGGCCGATTTAGGTGTCCTTGGCAAATTTGACATAACTAGGCTTTACGGGCACTTATGGAGCCGCTGTTTGCAGCAAAATGTTTTCCTTTCATTGCACTTTAAGTGCATACTAATTAGGAGGTGATGCAATTTGTGCCAGGGTGTTTTTGAAGCCCCTATAGTCGGCCTACTTATTTGAGCCATATCCCTTGGTCGCCCGTTGGCAAAATCTCAAAAAATGGCCGATTTAGGTGTCCTTGGCAAATTTGTCATAACTCGGCTCTACAGGCACTTATGGAGCCGCAGTGTGCTGCAAAATGTTCTCCTTTCATTGCACTTTAAGTGCATACTAATTAGGAGGTAATGCAATTTGCGCCAGGGCGTTTTTTAAGCCCCTATAGTCGGCCTACTTTTTTGAGCATTTTCGCTTCCTCCCCGTTGGCAAAATCTCAGAAAATGGCCGATTTAGGTGTCCTTGGCAAATTTGTCATAACTCGGCTCTACGGGCACTTATGGAGCCGCAGTTTGCTGCAAAATGTTCTCCTTTCATTGCACTTCAAGTGCATACTAATTCGGAGGTGATGCAATTTGCGCCAGGGTGTTTTTGAAGCCCCTATAGTCGGCCTACTTATTTGAGCCATATCCCTCGGTCGCCCCTTGGCAAAATCTCAAAAAATGGCCGATTTAGGTGTCCTTGGCAAATTTATCATAACTCGGCTCTACGGGCACTTATGGAGCCGCAGTTTGCAGCAAAATGTTCTCCTATGATTTTACTTCAAGTGCATACTATTTAGGAGGTAATACAATTTGCGCCAGTGTATTTTGGAAGCCCCTACAGTCGGCCTACTTTTTTAAGCATTTTCCCTTGCTCCTCCCTTGGCAAAATCTCAGAAAATGGCCGATTTAGGTGTCCTTGGCAATTTGTCATAACTCGGCTCTGCGGGCACTTATGGAGCCGCTGTTTGTAGCAGAATGTTCTCCTATGATTCCATTAAAAGTGCATGCTAATTAGGAGGTGATGCAATTTGCGCCAGGGTGTTTTTGAAGCCCCTATAGTTGTCCTACCTTTTTGAGCATTTTCCCTTGGTCCCCCCTGGGCAAAATCTCAGGAAATGGCCGATTTAGGTGTTCTTGGCAAATTTGTCATAACTCGGCTCTACGGACACTTATGGAGCCGCAGTTTGCAGCAAAATGTTCTCCTATGATTGCACTTTAAGTGCATACTAATTGGGAGGTGATGTAACTTGCGCCAGGCCTTTTTTGAAGCCCCTATAGTGGGCCTACTTTTTTGACCATTTTTCCTTGGTTCCCGCTTGGCAAAATCTCAGAAAATGGCCGATTTATTTGTCCATGGCAAATTTGTCATAACTCGGCACTACGGGCACTTATGAAGCCGCAGTTTGCAGCAAAATGTTCTTCTATAATTGCACTTCAAGTGCATACTAATTAAGAGGTGATTCAATTTGCGCCAGGGTGTTTTTTAAGCCTCCATAGTCGGCCTACTCTTTTGAGCATTTTCCCTTGGTCCCCCTTGGCAAAATCTCAGAAAATGGACGATTTAGGTGTCTTTGGCAAATTTGTCATAACTCGGCTCTACGGGCACTTATGGAGCCGGAGTTTGCAGCAACATGTTCTCCTGTGATTGCACTTCAAGTACATACTAATTACGAGGTCATGCAATTTGCGCCAGGGCGTTTTTGAAGCCCCTATTTTTCGCGTACTTTTTTAAGCAATTTCCCTTGGTTCCCCCTTGGCAAAATCTCAGAAAATGTCCGATTTAGGTGTCCTTGGCAAATTTGTCATAACTCGGCTCTACGGGCACTTATGGAGCCGCAGTTTGCAGCAAAATGTTCTCCTATGATTGCACTTCAAGTGCATACTAATTAAAAGGTGATGCAATTTGTGCCAGGCCTTTTTTGAAGCCCCTATAGTGGGCCTACTTTTTTGACCATTTTTCCTTGGTTCCCGCTTGGCAAAATCTCAGAAAATGGCCGATTTATGTGTCCATGGCAAATTTGTCATAACTCGGCACTACGGGCACTTATGTAGCCGCAGTTTGCAGCAAAATGTTCTTCTATAATTGCACTTCAAGTGCATACTAATTAGGAGGTGATGCACTTTGCGCCAGGGTATTTTTGAAGCCCCTATAGTCGACCTACTTTTTTGAGCATTTTCCCTTGTTCCCCCCTTGGCAAAATCTCAGAAATTGACCGATTTACGTGTCCTTGGCAAATTTGTCATAACTCGGCTCTACGGGCACTTATGGAGCCACCGTTGGCAGAGAAATGTCCTCCCTTGATTGCACTTCAAGTGCATACTAATTAGGAGGTGATGCAATTTGCGCCAGGGTGTTTTCGAAGCCCCTATAGTCGGCCTACTTTTTAGAGCATTTTCCCTTGGTCCCCCTTTGGGAAAATCTCAGAAAATGGCCGATTTAGGTGTCATTGGACCCGCAAATTGCAGCAAAATGTTCTGCTATGATTGCACTTTAAGTGCATACTAATTAGGAGGTGATACAATTTGCGCCAGGGCGTTTTTGAAGCCCCTATAGTCGGCCTACTTTTTTGAGCATTTTCCCTTGGTCCCCCCTTGGCAAAATCTCAGAAAATGGCCGATTTAGGTGTCCTTGGCAAATTTGTCATAACTCGGCTCTACGGGCACTTATGGAGCCGCAGTTTGCTGCAAAATGTTCTCCTTTCATTGCACTTCAAGAGCATAGTAATTAGGAGGCGATGCAATTTGCGCCAGGGTGTTTTTGAAGCCCCTATAGTCGGCCTACTTTTTTAAGCATTTTCCCTTGGTCCCTCTTTTGCAAAATCTCAGAAAATGGCCGATTTAGGTGTCATTGGCAAATGTTTCATACCTCAGCTCTACGGGCACTTATGGACCTGCAAATTGCAGCAAAATGTTCTCCTATGATTGCACTTCAAGTGCATACTTTTTAGGAGGTGATCCAATTTGCGCCAGGGTGTTTTTGAAGCCCCTATAGTCGGCCTACTTTTTAGAGCGTTTTGCCTTGGTCCCCCTTTGGCAAAATCTCAGAAAATGGCCGATTTAGGTGTCCTTGGCAAATTTGTCATAACTCGGCTCTTCTGGCGCTTATGGAGCCGCCTATTGCAGCAAAATGTTCTCCTATGATTGCACTTCAAGTGCATACTAATTAGAAGGTGATGCAATTTGTGCCAGGGTGTTTTTGAAGCCCCACTAGTCGGCCTACTTTTTTCAGCATTTTCCCTTGGTCCCCCCTTGGCAAAATCTCAGAAAATGGCCGATTTATGTGTCCTTGGCAAATTTGTCATAACTCGGCTCTACGGGCACTTATGGAGCCGCAGTCTGCAGCAAAATGTTCTGCTATGATTGCACTTTAAGTGCATACTAATTACGAGGTGATGCAATTTGCGCCAGGGTGTTTTTGAAGCCCTTATAGTTGGCCTACTTTTTTGAGCATTTTCCCTTGGTCCCTCTTTGGCAAAATCTCAGAAAATGGCCGATTTAGGTGTCATTGGCAAATTTGTTATAAGTCGGCTCTACAAGCACTTATGGAGCCGCAGTTTGCAGCAAAATAATTTCCTATGATTCCACTTCAAGTGCATACTAATTAGGAGGTGATGCAATTTGCGCCAGGGTGTTTTAGAAGCCCCTATAGTCGACCCCCAGCGCGCGTTTTTTGAAATTCTGCAAAGTTGGGACCAGGGCAAACTCCTGCAAAAAGAAGGCCAGAAAAACCACCCTGGCGCAAATGTCATCATGTCCTAACTAACATTTTCTTAAAGTGCCAATCTAGCACAACATTTTGCAGCAAACCGCGGCTCCCAAAGTGCCGGAGAAGCCTAGCTATGTCAAATTTGCCAAGGGGACCCCCAGCGCGCGTTTTCTGAAAATCTGCAAAGTTGGGACCAGGGCAAACTCCTGCAAAAAGAAGGCCACAAAAAACACCCTGGCACGAATGTCATCATGTCATAACTAAAATTTCCTTCAAGTGCCAACCTAGCACAACATTTTGCTGCAAACCGCGCCTCGCAAAGTGCACGTGAAGTCGAGCTATGTCAAATTTGCCAAGAGGACCCCCAGCGCGCGTTTTCTGAAATTCTGCAAATTTGGGACCAGGGCAAACTCCTGCAAAAAGAAGGCCAGAAAAAACACCCTGGCGCGAATCTCATCATGTCCTAACTAAAATTTCCTTAAAGTGCCAACCAAGCACAACATTTTGCTGCAAACCGCGCCTCCCAAAGTGCCCGTGAAGCCGAGCTATGTCAAATTTGCCAAGGGGACCCCCAGCGCGCGTTTTTTGAAATTCTGCAAAGTTGGGACCAGGGCAAACTCCTGCAAAAAGAAGGCCAGAAAAACCACCCTGGCGCAAATGTCATCATGTCCTAACTAACATTTTCTTAAAGTGCCAACCAAGCACAACATTTTGCTGCAAACCGCGGCTCCCAAAGTGCCCGTGAAGCCGAGCTATGTCAAATTTGCCAAGGGGACCCCCAGCGCGCGTTTTCTGAAATTCTGCAAAGTTGGGACCAGGGCAAACTCCTGCAAAAAGAAGGCCAGAAAAAACACCCTGGCGCGAATGTCATCATGTCCTAACTAAAATTTCCTTGAAGTGCCAACCAAGCACAACATTTTGCTGCAAACCGCGCCTCCCAAAGTGCCCGTGAAGCCGAGCTATGTCAAATTTGCCAAGGGGACCCCCAGCGCGCGTTTTTTGAAATTCTGCAAAGTTGGGACCAGGGCAAACTCCTGCAAAAAGAAGGCCAGAAAAACCACCCTGGCGCAAATGTCATCATGTCCTAACTAACATTTTCTTAAAGTGCCAATCTAGCACAACATTTTGCTGCAAACCGCGGCTCCCAAAGTGCCGGAGAAGCCTAGCTATGTCAAATTTGCCAAGGGGACCCCCAGCGCGCGTTTTCTGAAATTCTGCAAAGTTGGGACCAGGGCAAACTCCTGCAAAAAGAAGGCCACAAAAAACACCCTGGCGCGAATGTCATCATGTCATAACTAAGATTTCCTTCAAGTGCCAACCTAGCACAACATTTTGCTGCAAACCGCGCCTCGCAAAGTGCACGTGAAGTCGAGCTATGTCAAATTTGCCAAGGGGACCCCCAGCGCGCGTTTTCTGAAATTCTGCAAATTTGGGACCAGGGCAAACTCCTGCAAAAAGAAGGCCACAAAAAACACCCTGGCGCGAATGTCCTTATGTCCTAACTAACATTTTCTTCAAGTGCCAACCAAGCACAACATTTTGCTGCAAACCGCGCCTCCCAAAGTGCCCGTGAAGCCGAGCTATGTCAAATTTGCCAAGGGGACCCCCAGCGCGCGTTTTTTAAAATTCTGCAAAGTTGGGACCAGGGCAAACTCCTGCGAAAAGAAGGCCAGAAAAACCACCCTGGCGCAAATGTCATCATGCCCTAACTAACATTTTCTTAAAGTGCCAACCTAGCACAACATTTTGCTGCAAACCGCGCCTCCCAAAGTGCCGGAGAAGCCTAGCTATGTCAAATTTGCCAAGGGGACCCCCAGCGCGCGTTTTCTGAAATTCTGCAAAGTTGGGACCAGGGCAAACTCCTGCAAAAAGAAGGCCACAAAAAACACCCTGGCGCGAATGTCACCATGTCATAACTAAGATTTCCTTCAAGTGCCAACCCAGCACAACATTTTGCTGCAAACGGCGCCTCGCAAAGTGCACGTGAAGTCGAGCTATGTCAAATTTGCCAAGGGGACCCCCAGCGCGCGTTTTCTGAAATTCTGCAAATTTGGGACCAGGGCAAACTCCTGCAAAAAGAAGGCCAGAAAAAACACCCTGGCGCGAATGTCATCATGTCCTAACTAAAATTTCCTTAAAGTGCCAACCAAGCACAACATTTTGCTGGAAACCGCGCCTCCCAAAGTGCCCGTGAAGCCGAGCTATGTCAAATTTGCCAAGGGGACCCCCAGCGCGCGTTTTCTGAAATTCTGCAAAGTTGGGACCAGGGCAAACTCCTGCAAAAAGAAGGCCAGAAAAACCACCCTGGCGCAAATGTCATCATGTCCTAACTAAAATTTTCTTAAAGTGCCAACCTAGCACAACATTTTGCTGCAAACCGCGCCTCCCAAAGTGCCGGAGAAGCCTAGCTATGTCAAATTTGCCAAGGGGACCCCCAGCGCGCGTTTTCTTAAATTCTGCAAAGTTGGGACCAGGGCAAACTCCTGCAAAAAGAAGGCCACAAAAAACACCCTGGCGCGAATGTCATCATGTCATAACTAAGATTTCCTTCAAGTGCCAACCTAGCACAACATTTTGCTGCAAACTGCGCCTCGCAAAGTGCCCGTGAAGTCGAGCTATGTCAAATTTGCCAAGGGGACCCCCAGCGCGTTTTCTGAAATTCTGCAGAGTTGGGACCAGGGCAAACTCCTGCAAAAAGAAGGCCAGAAAAAACACCCTGGCGCGAATGTCATCATGTCCTAACTAAAATTTCCTTGAAGAGCCAACCTAGCACAACATTTTGCTGCAAACCGCGCCTCCCAAAGTGCCCGTGAAGCCGAGCTATGTCAAATTTGCCAAGGGGACCCCCAGCGCGCGTTTTTTGAAATTCTGCAAAGTTGGGACCAGGGCAAACTCCTGCAAAAAGAAGGCCAGAAAAAACACCCTGGCGCAAATGTCATCATGTCCTAACTAAAATTTTCTTAAAGTGCCAACCTAGCACAACATTTTGCTGCAAACCGCGCCTCCCAAAGTGCCCGAGAAGCCTAGCTATGTCAAATTTGCCAAGGAGACCCCCAGCGCGCGTTTTCTGAAATTCTGCAAAGTTGGGACCAGGCCAAAGTCCTCCAAAAAGAAGGCCAGAAAAAACACCCTGGCGCGAATGTCATCATGTCATAACTAAGATTTCCTTAAAGTGCCAACCTAGCACAACATTTTGCTGCAAACTGCGCCTCCCAAAGTGCCCGTGAAGCCGAGTTATGTCAAATTTGCCAAGGGGACCCCCAGCGCGCGTTTTCTGAAATTCTGCAGAGTTGAGACCAGGGCAAACTCCTGCAAAAAGAAAACCAGAAAAAACACCCTAGCGCGAATGCCATCATATCCTAACTAGAATTTCTTCAAAGTGCCAACCTAGCACAACATTTTGCTGCAGACCGCGTTTCCCAAAGTGCCCGTGAAGCCGAGCTATGTCAAACTTGCCAAGGGGACCCCCAGCGCGCGTTTTCTGAAATTCTGCAAAGTTGGGACCAGGGCAAACTCGTGCAAAAAGAAGGCCAGAAAAAACACCCTGGCGCAAATGTCATAATGTCCTAACTAAAATTTTCTTAAAGTGCCAACCTAGCACAACATTTTGCTGCAAACCGCGCCTCCCAAAGTGCCCGAGAAGCCTAGCTATGTCATACATACATACATACATACACTTTATTTATACACGGTAGAAACATCAGTTACAAGATAATTTTTAAAAAATAAAACTGTTTTACATGTTTGCCATGTGGGAGTACGAGGTGGACAGTTGGTGATCTATCTTATTTCTGAAATTAGTATAGGATCTAATGGCTCTGACGTCAGATGGAAGGCTATTCCACGAATGTGCTCCACTATAGGAGAAGCTACGTTTCAAAAAATCGGTACGGGGCTTAGGTAGAGCCAATTTGTTATCACTATTCCTAAGGCTATAGCCCGTGCTGAAGGGCTGAAATAGGCCTTTCAGGTACTCTGGAGACTGATCATTTAAAATTTTAAACATCAATTTCAAGTTTTGCTTTTTTCTTCTGGTACAGAGATTATCCCATCCCAACTTATCGCGAAGGGCGGTAGCACTAGAATAGTAATCAGACTTTGTTATAACCCGAATGGCGCGATTTTGTAGTTTTTGTAATTTGTCGGCTAACTCATTGCTGAGACCGTCCCACACAGGGGAGCAATAATCAAAATATGGCTCAATAAGAGCTCTATATAGCAATATTGCTGTATCTTCGCAAATGAATGGCCTTAATCTTTTAAGTGCACCTATGCCAGAGGAGACAGTCTTGGCAGTCTCATTAACATGTTTGGACCAGGAAAGATTTTGATCGATGTAAAGTCCTAAGGATTTGGTATAGGGCACTCTATCAATTTCGTGACCTTCAATTTGTACTGTAAGTGAGTGGCCAATTGTAGTAGCAAGTCTCTGCCGTGAGCCTATTAACATTAATTCAGTTTTGGCAATATTCAGGCTGAGCTTATTTACATTAAGCCATTCATGAAGGTTAGCTAGTTCAGTATTTAATGCTAATTCAAGTTCCGGTAAGCTACTAGCGGCGATGCTGATACTTGTATCGTCGGCGTACATTCGTGGTAAGGATTTACTTAGACAGTTCGGCAAGTCGTTAATATAGATCAGGAAGAGAAGGGGACCAATGAGACTTCCCTGTGGGACACCACAGGTAACAGCACGCGCACCAGACAGCTCACCGTTGACTACACATTTTTGTTGACGATCGCTTAGATAGGATTCAAACCACTTTAGGGCCCTATGATCAATGCCATAACTAGTTAGCTTTCGTAAGAGGATCTTGTGGTCAATAGTGTCAAAAGCCTTTTTTAAGTCTATGAAGATTACACCATTTATAAGACCGTTGTCAAATTTGCCAAGGAGACCCCCAGCGCGCGTTTTCTGAAATTCTGCAAAGTTGGGACCAGGCCAAAGTCCTGCAAAAAGAAGGCCAAAAAAAACACCCTGGCGCGAATGTCATCATGTCATAACTAAGATTTCCTTAAAGTGCCAACCTAGCACAACATTTTGCTGCAAACCGCGCCTCGCATAATGCCCGTGAAGCCGAGCTATGTCAAAGTTGCCAAGGGGACCCCCAGCGCGCGTTTTCTGAAATTCTGCAAATTTGGGACCAGGGCAAACTCCTGCAAAAAGAAGGCCAGAAAAAACACCCTGGCGCGAATGTCATCTTGTCATAACTAGGATATTCTTGAAGTGCCAACCTAGCACAACATTTTGCTGGAAACCGCGCCTCCCAAAGTGCCCGTGAAGCCGAGCTATGTCAAATTTGCCAAGGGGACCCCCAGCGCGCGTTTTCTGAAATTCTGCAAAGTTGCGACCAGGGCAAACTCCTGCAAAAAGAAGGCCAGAAAAAACACCCTGGCGTTAATGCCATTATGCCCTAACTAACATTTTCGTAAAGTGCTAACCTAGCACAAAATTTTGCTGGAAACTGCGCCTCCCAAAGTGCCCGTGAAGCCGAGTTATGTCAAATTTGCCAAGGGGACCCCCAGCGCGCGTTTTCTGAAATTCTGCAGAGTTGGGACCAGGGCAAACTCCTGCAAAAAGAAACCCGAAAAAACACCCTGGCGCGAATGTCATCTTGTCATAACTAGAATTTCCTTGAATTGCCAACCTAGCACAACATTTTGCTGGAAACCGCGCCTCCCAAAGTGCCCGTAAAGCCGAGCTATGTCAAATTTGCCAAGGGGACCCCCAGCGCGCGTTTTCTTAAATTCTGCAAAGTTGGGACCAGGGCAAACTCCTGCAAAAAGAAGGCCAGAAAAAACACCCTGGCGTGAATGCCATTATGCCCTAACTAACATTTCCTTGAAGTGCCAACCTAGCACAACATTTTGCTGCAAACCGCGCCTCCCAAAGTGCCCGTGAAGCCGAGTTATGTCAAATTTGTCAAGGGGACCGCCAGCGCGCGTTTTCTGAAATTCTGCAAATTTGGGAGCAGGGCAAACTCCTGCAAAAAGAAGGCCAGAAAAAACACCCTGGCGCGAATGTCATCTTGTCATAACTAGAATTTCCTTAAATTGCCAACCTAGCACAACATTTTGCTGGAAACCGCGCCTCCCAAAGTGCCCATGAAGCCGAGCTTTGTCAAATTTGCCAAGGGGTCCCCCAGCGCGCGTTTTCTGAAATTCTGCAAAGTTGGGACCAGGGCAAACTCCTGCAAAAAGAAGGCCAAAAAAAACACCCTGGCGTGAATGTTATTATGCCCTAACTAACATTTCCTTGAAGTGCCAGCCTAGCACAACATTTTGCTGCAAACTGCGCCTCCCAAAGTGCCCGTGAAGCCGAGTTATGTCAAATTTGCCAAGGGGACCCCCAGCGCGCGTTTTCTGAAATTCTGCAGAGTTGGGACCAGGGCAAACTCCTGCAAAAAGAAAACCAGAAAAAACACCCTGGCGCGAATGCCATCATGTCCTAACTAGAATTTCTTTAAAGTGCGAACCTAGCACAACATTTTGCTGCAGACCGCGTTTCCCAAAGTGCCCGTGAAGCCGAGCTATGTCAAACTTGCCAAGGGGACCCCCAGCGCGCGTTTTCTGAAATTCTGCAAGGTTGGGACCAGGGCAAACTCCTGCAAAATGAAGGCCAGAAAAAACACCCTGTCGCGAATGTCATCATTGCCTAACTAATATTTCCTTCAAGTGCCAACCTAGCACAACGTTTTGCTGCAACCGGCGCCTCTCAAAGTGCCCGTGAAGCCGAGCTATGTCAAATTTGCCAAGGGGACCCCCAGCGCGCGTTTTCTTAAATTCTGCAAAGTTGGGACCAGGGCAAACTCCTTCAAAAAGAAGGCCAGAAAAAACACCCTCGACCGAATGCCATCATGTACTAACTAAAATTTTCTTGAAGTGCCAACCTAGCACAACATTTTGCTGCAAACCGCGCCTCCCAAAGTGCCCGTGAAGCCGAGCTATGTCAAATTTGCCAAGGGGACCCCCAGCGCGCGTTTTTTGAAATTCTGCAAAGTTGGGACCAGGGCAAACTCCTGCAAAAAGAAGGCCAGAAAAAACACTCTGGCGCAAATGTCATCATGTCCTAACTAAAATTTTCTTAAAGTGCCAACCTAGCACAACATTTTGCTGCAAACCGCGCCTCCCAAAGTGCCCGAGAAGCCTAGCTATGTCAAATTTGCCAAGGAGACCCCCACCGCGTTTTCTGAAATTCTGCAAAGTTGGGACCAGGCCAAAGTCCTGCAAAAAGAAGGCCAGAAAAAACACCCTGGCGCGAATGTCATCATGTCATAACTAAGATTTCCTTAAAGTGCCAACCTAGCACAACATTTTGCTGCAAACCGCGCCTCGCATAATGCCCGTGAATCCGAGCTATGTCAAAGTTGCCAAGGGGACCCCAATCGCGTTTTCTGAAATTCTGCAAATTTGGGACCAGGGGAAACTCCTGCAAAAAGAAGGCCAGAAAAAACACCCTGGCGCGAATGTCATCTTGTCATAACTAGAATATTCTGGAAGTGCCAACCTAGCACAACATTTTGCTGCAAACCGCGCCTCCCAAAGTGCCCGTGAAGCCGAGCTATGTCAAATTTGCCAAGGGGACCCCCAGCGCGCGTTTTTTGAAATTCTGCAAAGTTGGGACCAGGGCAAACTCCTGCAAAAAGAAGGCCAGAAGAAACACCCTGGCGCAAATGTCATCATGTCCTAACTAAAATTTTCTTAAAGTGCCAACCTAGCACAACATTTTGCTGCAAACCGCGCCTCCCAAAGTGCCCGAGAAGCCTAGCGATGTCAAATTTGCCAAGGAGACCCCCAGCGCGTTTTCTGAAATTCTGCAAAGTTGGGACCAGGCCAAAGTCCTGCAAAAAGAAGGCCAGAAAAAACACCCTGGCGCGAATGTCATCATGTCATAGCTAAGATTTCCTTAAAGTGCCAACCTAGCACAACATTTTGCTGCAAACCGCGCCTCGCATAATGCCCGTGAAGCCGAGCTATGTCAAACTTGCCAAGGGGACCCCAAGCGCGTTTTCTGAAATTCTGCAAATTTGGGACCAGGGGAAACTCTTGCAAAAAGAAGGCCAGAAAAAACACCCTGGCGCGAATGTCATCTTGTCATAACTAGGATATTCTTGAAGTGCCAACCTAGCACAACGTTTTGCTGGAAACCGCGCCTCCCAAAGTGCCCGTGAAGCCGAGCTATGTCAAATTTGCCAAGGGGACCCCCAGCGCGCGTTTTCTGAAATTCTGCAAAGTTGCGACCAGGGCAAACTCTTGCAAAAAGAAGGCCAGAAAAAACACCCTGGCGTTAATGCCATTATGCCCTAACTAACATTTTCGTAAAGTGCTAACCTAGCACAAAATTTTGCTGGAAACTGCGCCTCCCAAAGTGCCCGTGAAGCCGAGTTATGTCAAATTTGCCAAGGGGACCCCCAGCGCGCGTTTTCTGAAATTCTGCAGAGTTGGGACCAGGGCAAACTCCTGCAAAAAGAAAACCCGAAAAAACACCTTGGCGCGAATGCCATCATGTCCTAACTAAGATTTCCTTAAAGTGCCATCCTAGCACAACATTTTGCTGCAAATCGCGCCTCCCAAAGTGCCCGTAAAGCCGAGCTATGTCAAATTTGCCAAGAAGACCCCCAGCGCGCGTTTTTCGAAATTCTGCAAAGTTGGGACCAGGGCAAACTCCTGCAAAAAGAAGGCCAGAAAAAACACCCTGGCGCGAATGTCATCATGTCCTAACTAAAATTTCCCTAAAGTGCCAACCTAGCACAACATTTTGCTGGAAACCGCGCCTCCCAAAGTGCCCGTGAAGCCGAGCTATGTCAAATTTGCGAAGGGGACCCAAAGCGCGCGTTTTCTTAAATTCTGCAAAGTTAGGACCAGGGCAAACTCCTGCAAAAAGAAGGCCAGAAAAAACACCCTGGCGTGAATGCTATTATGCCCTAACTAACGTTTTCTTGAAGTGCCAACCTAGCACAACATTTTGCTGCAAACCGCGCCTCCCAAAGTGCCCGTGAAGCCGAGTTATGTCAAATTTGTCAAGGGGACCGCCAGCGCGCGTTTTCTGAAATTCTGCAAATTTGGGAGCAGGGCAAACTCCTGCAAACAGAAGGCCAGAAAAAACACCTTGGCGCGAATGTCATCTTGTCATAACTAGAATTTCCTTGAATTGCCAACCTAGCACAACATTTTGCTGGAAACCGCGCCTCCCAAAGTGCCCGTGAAGCCTAGCTATGTCAAATTTGCCAAGGAGACCCGCAGCGCGAGTTTTCTAAATTTCTGCAAAGTTGCGACCAGGGGAAACTCCTGCAAAAAGAAGGCCACAAAAAAACACCCTGACGCAAATGCCATCATGTCCTAATTAGGATTTCCTTAAAGTGCCAACCTAGCACAACATTTTGCTGCAAACCGCGAGCCCAACATTTTGCTGCAAACCGCGGCTCCCAAAGTGCCCGTGAAGCCGAGCTATGTCAAATTTGCCAAGGAGACCCTCAGCGCACGTTTTCTGAAATTCTGCAAAGTTGAGACCAGGGAAAACTCCTGCAAAAAGAAGGCCACAAAAAACACCCTGGCGCGAATGCCATCACTTCCTAATTATAATTTTCCTTAAGTGCCGACCTAGCACAAGATTTTGCTGCGAACCGCGGCTCCCAAAGTGCCCGTGAAGCCGAGCTATGTCAAATTTGCCAAGGAGACCCTCAGCGCGCGTTTTCTGAAATTCTGCAAAGTTGCGACCAGGGGAAACGCCTGCAAAAAGAAGGCCACAAAAACACTTTGGCGCGAATGCCATCATGTCTTAATTAACATTTCCTTAAAGTGCCAACCTAGCACAACATTTTGCTGGAAACCGCGGCTCCCAAAGTACCCGTGAAGCCGAGCTATGTTAAATTTGCCAAGGAGACCCTCAGCGCGCGTTTTCTGAAATTCTGCAAAGTTGCGACCAGGGGAAACGCCTGCAAAAAGAAGGCCACAAAAACCACCCTGATGCAAATGCCATCATGTCCTAACTAGGATTTCCTTGAAGTGCCAACCTAGCACAACATTTTGCTTTAAACCGCGCCTCCCAATGTGCCTCTGAAGCCGAGCTATTTCAAATTTGCCAAGGGGACACCCATCGCGCGTTTTCTGAAATTCTGCAAAGTTGGGACCAGGGCAAACTCTTGCAAAAAGAAGGCCAGAAAAAAAAAACCTTGGCGCGAATGCCATCATGTCCTAACTAGCATTTCCTTGAAGGGCCAACCTAGCACAACGTTTTGCTGCAAACGGCGCCTCCCAAAGTGCCCGTGAAGCCAAGCTATGTCAAATTTGCCAAGGGGACCCCCAGCGCGCGTTTTCTGAAATTCTGCAAAGTTGGGACCAGGGCAAACTCCTTCAAAAAGAAGGCCAGAAAAAACACCCTGGCGCGAATGCCATCAAGTCCTAATTAAAATTTCCTTGAAGTGCCAACCTAGCACAACATTTTGCTTTAAACCGCGCCTCCCAATGTGCCTGTGAAGCCGAGCTATTTCAAATTTGCCAAGGGGACACCCATCGCGCGTTTTCTGAAATTCTGCAAAGTTGAGACCAGGGCAAATTCTTGCAAAAAGAAGGCCAGAAAAAAAAAAACCTTGGCGCGAATGCCATCATGTCCTAACTAGCATTTCCTTGAAGGGCCAACCTAGCACAACATTTTGCTGCAAACCGCAGCTCCCAAAGTGCCCGTGAAGCCGAGCTATGTCAAATTTGCCAAGGGGACCCCCAGCGCGCATTTTCTGAAATTCTGCAAAGTTGGGACCAGGGCAAACTCCTGCAAAAAGAAGTCCACAAAAAACACCCTGGCGCGAATGTCATCATGTCCTAACTAAAATTTCCTTCAAGTTCCAACCTAGCACAACATTTTGCTGCAAACCGCGCCTCCCAAAGTGCCCGTGAAGCCGAGCTATGTGAAATTTGCCAAGGGAATCCCCAGCGCGCGTTTTCTGAAATTCTGCAAATTTGGGACCAGGGCAAACTCCTTCAAAAAGAAGGCCAGATAAAACACCCCGGCGCGAATGCCATCATGTTCTAACTCGGATTTCCTTGAAGTGCCAACCTAGCACAACATGTTGCTGCAAAGCGCGCCTCCCAAAGTGCCCATGAAGCCGAGCTATGTCAAATTTGCCAGGGGGACCGCCAGCGCGTTTTCTGAAATTCCGCAAAGTTGGGACCAGGGCAAACTCCTGCAAAAAGAAGGCCAGAAAAAAAACCTTGGCGCGAATGCCACCATGTCCTAACTAGCATTTCCTTGAAGGCCCAACCTAGCACAACATTGTGCTGCAAACCGCAGCTCCCAAAGTGCCCGTGAAGCCGAGCTATGTCAAATTTGCCAAGGAGACTCTCAGCGCGCGTTTTCTGAAATTCTGCAAAGTTGCGACCGGGGGAAACTCCTGCAAAAAGAAGGCCACAAAAAAACACCCTGGCGCGAATGCCATCATGTCCTAATTAAAATTTCCTTAAAGTGCCAACCTAGCACAACATTTTGCTGCAAACCGCTGCTTCCAAAGTGCCCATGAAGCTGAGTTATGTTAAATTTGCCAAGGAGACCCTCAGCTCGCGTTTTCTGAAATTCTGCAAAGTTGCGACCAGGGGAAACTCGTGCAAAAAGAAGGCCACAAAAAACACCCTGGCGCGAATGCCATCATGTCCTAAGTACAATTTCTTTCAAGTGCCAACGTAGCACAACATTTTGCTGCAAACCGCGAGCACAACATTCTGCTGCAAACCGCGGGTCCCAAAGTGCCCGTGAAGCCGACCTATGTCAAATTTGCCAAGGAGACCCTCAGCGCGCGTTTTCAAAAATTCTGCAAAGTTGAGACCAGGGGAAACTCCTGCAAAAAGAAGGCCACAAAAAACACCCTGGCGCGAATGCCATCATTTCCTAATTAGGATTTTCTTTAAGGGCCAACCTAGCACAACATTTTGCTGCGAACTGCGGCTCCCAAAGTGCCCGTGAAGGCGAGCTATGTCAAATTTGCCAAGAAGACCCTCAGCCCGCGTTTCCTGAAATTCTGCAAAGTTGCGACCAGGGGAAAGTCCTGCAAAAAGAAGGCCACAAAAAAACACACTGGTGCGAATGCCATCATGTCTTAATTAAAATTTCCTTAAAGTGCCAACCTAGCACAATATTTTGCTGCAAACCGCGACTTCCAAAGTGCCCGTAAAGGCGAGCTATGTCAAATTTGCCAAGGAGACCCTCAGCGCGCGTTTTCTGAAATTCTGCAAAGTTGCGAACAGGGGAAACTCCTGCCAAAAGAAGGCCACAAAAACCACCCTGGTGGGAATGCCATCATGTCTTAATTAAAATTTCCTTAAAGTGGCAGCCTAGCACAACATTTTGCTGCAAACCGCGGCTCCCAAAGTGCCCGTGAAGCCGAGCTATGTCAAATTTGGCAAGGAGACCCTCAGCGCGCGTTTTCTGAAATTCTGCAAAGTTGAGACCAGGGAAAACTTCTGCAAAAATAAGGACACAAAAAACACTCTGGCGCGAATGCCATCATTTCGTAATTAGAGTGTTATTCAAGGGCCAACTTAGCACAACATTTTGCTGCAAACCGCGCCTCCCAAAGTGCCCGTGAAGCCGAGCTATGTCAAATTTGGCAAGGAGACCCTCAGCGCGCGTTTTCTGAAATTCTGCAAAGTTGAGTCCAGGGAAAACTCCTGCAAAAAGAAGGCCACAAAAAACACCCTGGCGCGAATGCCATCATTTCCTAATTAGAGTTTTATTAAAGGGCCAACTTAGCACAACATTTTGCTGCAAACCGCGGCTCCCAAAGTGCCCGTGAAGCCGAGCTATGTCAAATTTGCCAAGGAGACCCTCAGCGCGCGTTTTCTGAAATTCTGCAAAGTTGCGACCAGTGGAAACTCCTGTAAAAAGAGGGGCAGAAAAAACACCCTGGCGCGAATGCCATCATGTCCTAATTAAAATTTTCTTAAAGTGCCAACTTAGCACAACATTTTGCTTTAAACGGCGCCTCCCAAAGTGCCAGTGAAGCCGACCTATGTCAAATTTGCCAAGGAGACCGTCAGCGGGCGTTTTCTGAAATTCTGCAAAGTTGCGACCAGGGAAAACTCTTCCAAAAAGAAGGCCACAAAAAACACCCTGGCGCGAATGCCATTATGTCCTAATTACGATTTCCTTAAAGTGCCAACCTAGCACAACATTTTGCTTCAAACCGCCGCTCCCAAAGTGCCCGTGAAGCCTAGCTATGTCAAATTTGCCCAGGAGACCCGCAGCGCGAGTTTTCTAAATTTCTGCAAAGTTGCGACCAGGGGAAACTCCTGCAAAAAGAAGGCCACAAAAAAACACCCTGACGCAAATGCCATCATGTCCTAATTAGGATTTCCTTAAAGTGCCAACCTAGCACAACATTTTGCTGCAAACCGCGAGCCCAACATTTTGCTGCAAACCGCGGCTCCCAAAGTGCCCGTGAAGCCGAGCTATGTCAAATTTGCCAAGGAGACCCTCAGCGCGCGTTTTCTGAAATTCTGCAAACTTGAGACCAGGGAAAACTCCTGCAAAAAGAAGGCCACAAAAAACACCCTGGCGCGAATGCCATCATTTCCTAATTATAATTTTCCTTAAGTGCCAACCTAGCACAAGATTTTGCTGCGAACCGCGGCTCCCAAAGTGCCCGTGAAGCCGAGCTATGTCAAATTTGCCAAGGAGACCCTCAGCGCCCGTTTTCTGAAATTCTGCAAAGCTGCGACCAGGGGAAACTCCTGTAAAAAGAAGGCCACAAAAACACTTTGGCGCGAATGCCATCATGACTTAATTAACATTTCCTTAAAGTGCCAACCAAGCACAACATTTTGCTGCAAACCGCGGCTCCCAAAGTGCCCGTGAAGCCGAGCTATGTTAAATTTGCCAAGGAGATCCTCAGCGCGCGTTTTCATAAATTCTGCAAAGTTGCGACCAGGGGAAACGCCTGCAAAAAGAAGGCCACAAAAACCACCCTGGTGCAAATGTCATCATGTCCTAACTAGGATTTCCTTGAAGTGCCAACCTAGCACAACATTTTGCTTTAAACCGCGCCTCCCAATGTGCCTGTGAAGCCGAGCTATTTCAAATTTGCCAAGGGGACACCCATCGCGCGTTTTCTGAAATTCTGCAAAGTTGGGACCAGGGCAAACTCTTGCAAAAAGAAGGCCAGAAAAAAAAAACCTTGGCGCGAATGCCATCATGTCCTAACTAGCGTTTCCTTGAAGGGCCAACCTAGCACAACGTTTTGCTGCAAACGGCGCCTCCCAAAGTGCCCGTGAAGCCGAGCTATGTCAAATTTGCCAAGGGGACCCCCAGCGCGCGTTTTCTGAAATTCTGCAAAGTTGGGACCAGGGCAAACTCCTTCAAAAAGAAGGCCAGAAAAAACACCCTGGCGCGAATGCCATCAAGTCCTAATTAAAATTTCCTTGAAGTGCCAACCTAGCACAACATTTTGCTTTAAACCGCGCCTCCCAATGTGCCTGTGAAGCCGAGCTATTTCAAATTTGCCAAGGGGACACCCATCGCGCGTTTTCTGAAATTCTGCAAAGTTGAGACCAGGGCAAATTCTTGCAAAAAGAAGGCCAGAAAAAAAAAACCTTGGCGCGAATGCCATCATGTCCTAACTAGCATTTCCTTGAAGGGCCAACCTAGCACAACATTTTGCTGCAAACCGCAGCTCCCAAAGTGCCCGTGAAGCCGAGCTATGTCAAATTTGCCAAGGGGACCCCCAGCGCGCATTTTCTGAAATTCTGCAAAGTTGGGACCAGGGCAAACTCCTGCAAAAAGAAGTCCACAAAAAACACCCTGGCGCGAATGTCATCATGTCCTAACTAAAATTTCCTTCAAGTTCCAACCTAGCACAACATTTTGCTGCAAACCGCGCCTCCCAAAGTGCCCGTGAAGCCGAGCTATGTGAAATTTGCCAAGGGAATCCCCAGCGCGCGTTTTCTGAAATTCTGCAAATTTGGGACCAGGGCAAACTCCTGCAAAAAGAAGGCCAGATAAAACACCCTGGCGCGAATGCCATCATGTTCTAACTCGGATTTCCTTGAAGTGCCAACCTAGCACAACATGTTGCTGCAAAGCGCGCCTCCCAAAGTGCCCGTGAAGCCGAGCTATGTCAAATTTGCCAGGGGGACCGCCAGCGCGTTTTCTGAAATTCCGCAAAGTTGGGACCAGGGCAAACTCCTGCAAAAAGAAGGCCAGAAAAAAAACCTTGGCGCGAATGCCACCATGTCCTAACTAGCATTTCCTTGAAGGCCCAACCTAGCACAACATTGTGCTGCAAACCGCAGCTCCCAAAGTGCCCGTGAAGCCGAGCTATGTCAAATTTGCCAAGGAGACTCTCAGCGCGCGTTTTCTGAAATTCTGCAAAGTTGCGACCGGGGGAAACTCCTGCAAAAAGAAGGCCACAAAAAAACACCCTGGCGCGAATGCCATCATGTCCTAATTAAAATTTCCTTAAAGTGCCAACCTAGCACAACATTTTGCTGCAAACCGCTGCTTCCAAAGTGCCCATGAAGCTGAGCTATGTTAAATTTGCCAAGGAGACCCTCAGCTCGCGTTTTCTGAAATTCTGCAAAGTTGCGACCAGGGGAAACTCGTGCAAAAAGAAGGCCACAAAAAACACCCTGGCGCGAATGCCATCATGTCCTAAGTACAATTTCTTTCAAGTGCCAACGTAGCACAACATTTTGCTGCAAACCGCGAGCACAACATTCTGCTGCAAACCGCGGGTCCCAAAGTGCCCGTGAAGCCGACCTATGTCAAATTTGCCAAGGAGACCCTCAGCGCGCGTTTTCAAAAATTCTGCAAAGTTGAGACCAGGGGAAACTCCTGCAAAAAGAAGGCCACAAAAAACACCCTGGCGCGAATGCCATCATTTCCTAATTAGGATTTTCTTTAAGGGCCAACCTAGCACAACATTTTGCTGCGAACTGCGGCTCCCAAAGTGCCCGTGAAGGCGAGCTATGTCAAATTTGCCAAGAAGACCCTCAGCCCGCGTTTCCTGAAATTCTGCAAAGTTGCGACCAGGGGAAAGTCCTGCAAAAAGAAGGCCACAAAAAAACACACTGGTGCGAATGCCATCATGTCTTAATTAAAATTTCCTTAAAGTGCCAACCTAGCACAATATTTTGCTGCAAACCGCGACTTCCAAAGTGCCCGTAAAGGCGAGCTATGTCAAATTTGCCAAGGAGACCCTCAGCGCGCGTTTTCTGAAATTCTGCAAAGTTGCGAACAGGGGAAACTCCTGCCAAAAGAAGGCCACAAAAACCACCCTGGTGCGAATGCCATCATGTCTTAATTAAAATTTCCTTAAAGTGGCAGCCTAGCACAACATTTTGCTGCAAACCGCGGCTCCCAAAGTGCCCGTGAAGCCGAGCTATGTCAAATTTGGCAAGGAGACCCTCAGCGCGCGTTTTCTGAAATTCTGCAAAGTTGAGACCAGGGAAAACTCCTGCAAAAATAAGGACACAAACAACACTCTGGCGCGAATGCCATCATTTCGTAATTAGAGTTTTATTCAAGGGCCAACTTAGCACAACATTTTGCTGCAAACCGCGCCTCCCAAAGTGCCCGTGAAGCCGAGCTATGTCAAATTTGGCAAGGAGACCCTCAGCGCGCGTTTTCTGAAATTCTGCAAAGTTGAGTCCAGGGAAAACTCCTGCAAAAAGAAGGCCACAAAAAACACCCTGGCGCGAATGCCATCATTTCCTAATTAGAGTTTTATTAAAGGGCCAACTTAGCACAACATTTTGCTGCAAACCGCGGCTCCCAAAGTGCCCGTGAAGCCGAGCTATGTCAAATTTGCCAAGGAGACCCTCAGCGCGCGTTTTCTGAAATTCTGCAAAGTTGCGACCAGTGGAAACTCCTGTAAAAAGAGGGCCACAAAAAACACCCTGGCGCGAATGCCATCATGTCCTAATTAAAATTTTCTTGAAGTGCCAACTTAGCACAACATTTTGCTTTAAACGGCGCCTCCCAAAGTGCCAGTGAAGCCGACCTATGTCAAATTTGCCAAGGAGAACGTCAGCGGGCGTTTTCTGAAATTCTGCAAAGTTGCGACCAGGGAAAACTCCTCCAAAAAGAAGGCCACAAAAAACACCCTGGCGCGAATGCCATTATGTCCTAATTACGATTTCCTTAAAGTGCCAACCTAGCACAACATTTTGCATCAAACCGCCGCTCCCAAAGTGCCCGTGAAGCCTAGCTATGTCAAATTTGCCCAGGAGACCCGCAGCGCGAGTTTTCTAAATTTCTGCAAAGTTGCGACCAGGGGAAACTCCTGCAAAAAGAAGGCCACAAAAAAACACCCTGACGCAAATGCCATCATGTCCTAATTAGGATTTCCTTAAAGTGCCAACCTAGCACAACATTTTGCTGCAAACCGCGAGCCCAACATTTTGCTGCAAACCGCGGCTCCCAAAGTGCCCGTGAAGCCGAGCTATGTCAAATTTGCCAAGGAGACCCTCAGCGCGCGTTTTCTGAAATTCTGCAAAGTTGAGACAAGGGAAAACTCCTGCAAAAAGAAGGCCACAAAAAACACCCTGGCGCGAATGCCATCATTTCCTAATTATAATTTTCCTTAAGTGCCAACCTAGCACAAGATTTTGCTGCGAACCGCGGCTCCCAAAGTGCCCGTGAAGCCGAGCTATGTCAAATTTGCCAAGGAGACCCTCAGCGCCCGTTTTCTGAAATTCTGCAAAGCTGCGACCAGGGGAAACTCCTGTAAAAAGAAGGCCACAAAAACACTTTGGCGCGAATGCCATCATGTCTTAATTAACATTTCCTTAAAGTGCCAACCTAGCACAACATTTTGCTGCAAACCGCGGCTCCCAAAGTGCCCGTGAAGCCGAGCTACGTTAAATTTGCCAAGGAGACCCTCAGCGCGCGTTTTCTGAAATTCTGCAAAGTTGCGACCAGGGGAAACGCCTGCAAAAAGAAGGCCACAAAAACCACCCTGGTGCAAATGCCATCATGTCCTAATTAAAATTTCCTTAAAGTGGCAGCCTAGCACAACATTTTGCTACAAACCGCGGCTCCCAAAGTGCCCGTGAAGCCGAGCTATGTCAAATTTGCCAAGGAGACCCTAAGCGCGCGTTTTCTGAAATTCTGCAAAGTTGCGACCAGGGGAAACTCCTGTAAAAAGAAGGCCACAAAAAAAACCCTGGCGCGAATGCCATGATGTCCTAATTAACATTTCCTTGAAGTGCCCACCTAGCACAACATTTTGCTGCAAACCGCGGCTTCCAAAGTGCCCGTAAAGGCGAGCTATGTCAAATTTTCCAAGGAGACCCTCAGCGCGCGTTTTCTGAAATTCTGCAAAGTTGCGACCAGGGGAAACTCCTGTAAAAAAAAGGCCACAAAAAACACCCTGGCGCGAATGCCATCATTTCCTAATTATAATTTTCTTGAAGTGCCAACCTAGCACAAGATTTTGCTGCAAACCGCGGCTTCCAAAGTACCCGTAAAGGCGAGCTATGTTAAATTTGCCAAGGAGACCCTCAGCGCGCGTTTTCTGAAATTCTGCAAAGTTGCGACCAGGGGAAACAACTGCAAAAAGAAGCCCACAAAAACCACCCTGGTGCGAATGCCATCATGTCCTAAATAAAATGTCCTTAAAGTCGCAGCCTAGCACAACTTTTCCTTCAAACCGCGGCTCCCAAAGTGCCCGTGAAGCCGAGCTATGTCAAATTTGCCAAGGAGACCCTCAGCGCGCGTTTTCTGTAATTCTGCAAAGTTGCGACCAGGGGAAACTCTTCCAAAAAGAAGGCCACAAAAAAACACCCTGGCGCGAATGCCATCATGTCCTGTTTAAAATTTTCTTCAAGTGCGAACCTAGCACAACATTTTGCTGCAAACCGCGGCTTCTAAAGTGCCCGTGAAGCCGAGCTATGTCAAATTTGCCAAGGAGACTCTTAGCGCGCGTTTTCTGAAATTCTGCAAAGTTGCGACCAGGGGAAACTCCTGTAAAAAGAAGGCCACAAAAAAAACCCTGGCACGAATGCCATCATGTCCTAATTAACATTTCCTTGAAGTGCCCACCTAGCACAACATTTTGATGCAAACGGCACCTCCCAAAGTGCACGTGAAGCAGAGCTATGTCAAATTTGCCAAGGAGACCCTCAGCGCGCGTTTTCTGAAGTTCTGCAAAGTTGCGACCAGGGGAAACTCCTGTAAAAAGAAGGCCACAAAAAACACCCTGGCGCGAATGCCATCATGTCTTAATTACAATTTTGTTGAAGTGCCAACCTAGCACAACATTTTGCCTTAAACCGCGCCTCCCAAAGTGCCCGTAAAGCCGACCTATGTCAAATTTGCCAAGGAGACCCTCAGCGGGCGTTTCCTGAAATTCAGCAAAGTTGCTGCCAGGGGAAACTCCTGTAAAAAGAAGGCCACAAAAAAAACCCTGACGCAAATGCCATCATGTCCTAATTAGGATTTTCTTAAAGTGCCAACCTAGCACAACATTTTGCTGCAAACCGCGAGGACAACATTTTGCTGCAAACCGCGGCTCCCAAAGTGCCCGTGAAGCCGACCTATGTCAAATTTGCCAAGGAGACCCTCAGCGCGAGTTTTCTAAAATTCTGCAAAGTTGCGACCAGGGGAAACTCCTGTAAAAAGAAGGCCACAAAAAAAACCCTGACGCAAATGCCATCATGTCCTAATTAGGATTTCCTTAAAGTGCCAACCTAGCACAACATTTTGCTGCAAACCGCGAGGACAACATTTTGCTGCAAACCGCGGCTCCCAAAGTGCCCGTGAAGCCGACCTATGTCAAATTTGCCAAGGAGACCCTCAGCGCGCGTTTTCTGAAATTCTGCAAAGTTGAGACCAGGGGAAACTCCTGCAAAAAGAAGACCACAAAAAACACCCTGGCGCGAATGCGATCATTTTCTAATTACGAATTTCTTCAAGGGCCAACCTAGCACAACATTTTGCTGCAAACCGCAACTCCCAAAGTGCCCGTGAAGCCGAGCTATGTCAAATTTGCCAAGGAGACCCTCAGCCCGCGTTTTCTGAAATTCTGCAAAGTTGTGACCAGGGGAAACTCCTGCAAAAAGAAGGCCACAAAAAACACCCTGGTGCGAATGCCATCATGTCTTAATTAAGATTTCCTTGAAGTGCCATCCTAGCACAACATTTTGCTGCAAACCGCGGCTCCCAAAGTGCCCGTGAAGCCGAGCTAAGTCAAATTTCCCAAGGAGACCCTTAGCGCGCGTTTTCTGAAATTCTGCAAAATTGCGACCAGGGGAAACTCCTGTAAAGAGAAGGCCACAAAAAACACCCTGGAGCGAATGCGATCATGTTTTAATTACAATTTCCTTAAAGTGCCAATCTAGCACAACCTTTTGCTGCAAACCGCGGCTTCCAAAGTGCCCGTGAAGCCGAGCTATGTCAAATTTGCCAAGGAGACCCTCAGCGCGCGTTTTCTGAAATTCTGCAAAGTTGCTACCAGGGGAAACTCCTAAAAAAAGAAGGCCACAAAAAACACCCTGGCGCGAATGCCATCATGTCTTAATTAAAATTTTGTTGAAGTGCCAACCTAGCACAACATTTTGCCTTAAACCGCGCCTCCCAAAGTGCCCGTGAAGCCGACCTATGTCAAATTTGCCAAGGAGACCCTCAGCGGGCGTTTTCTGAAATTCTGCAAAGTTGCGACCAGGGAAAACTCCTCCAAAAAGAAGGCCACAAAAAACAACTTGGCGCGAATGCCATTAAGTCCTAATTACCATTTCGTTAAAGTGCCTTCCTAGCACAACATTTTGCTGCAAACCGCGGCTCCCAAAGTGCCCGTGAAGCCCAGCTATGTCAAATTTGCCAAGGAGACCTTCAGCGCAAGTTTTCTAAAATTCTGCAAAGTTGCGACCAGGGGAAACTCCTGCAAAAAGAAGGCCACAAAAAACACCCTGACGCAAATGCCATCATGTCCTAATTAGGATTTGCTTAAAGTGCCAACCTAGCACAACATTTTGCTGCAAACCGCGAGCACAACATTTTGCTGCAAACCGCGGCTCCCAAAGTGCCCGTGAAGCCGACCTATGTCAAATTTGCCAAGGAGACCCTCAGCGCGCGTTTTCTGAAATTCTGCAAAGTTGAGACCAGGGAAAACTCCTGCAAAAAGAAGGCCACAAAAAACACCCTGGCACGAATGCCATCATTTCCTAATTACGGTTTTATTTAAGGGCCATTTTAGCACAACATTTTGCTGCAAACTGCGGCTCCCAAAGTGCCCGTGAAGCCGAGCTATGTCAAATTTGGCAAGGAGACCCTCAGCGCGCGTTTTCTGAAATTCTGCAAAGTTGCGACCAGGGGAAACTCCTGCAAAAAGAAGGCCACAAAAAACACCCTGACGCAAATGCCATCATGTGCTAATTAGTATTTCGTTAAAGTGCCAACCTAGCACAACATTTTGCTGCAAACCGCGGCTCCCAAAGTGCCCGTGAAGCCGACCTATGCCAAATTTGCCAGGGAGACCCTTAGCGCGCGTTTTCTGAAATTCTGCAAAGTTGGGACCAGGGGAAACTCCTGCAAAAAGAAGGCCACAAAAAACACCCTGGCGCGAATGCCATTATTTCCTAATTAAGATTTTCTTCAAGGGCCAACCTAGCACAACATTTTGCTGCAAACCGCGGCTCCCAAAGTGCCCGTTTTCTGTAACTCTGCAAAGTTGCGACCAGGGGAAACTCTTCCAAAAAGAAGGCCACAAAAAATCACCCTGGCGCGAATGCCATCATGTCCTAATTAACATTTTCTTGAAGTGCCAACGTAGCACAACATTTTGTTGCAAACCGCGGCTCCCAAAGTGCCCGTGGAGCCGAGCTATGTCAAATTTGCCAAGGAGACCCTCGGCGCGCGTTTTCTGAAATTCTGCAAAGTTGCGACCAGGGGAAACTCCTGTAAAAAGAAGGCCACAAAAAACACCCTGGCGCGAATGCCATCATGTCCTGATAAACATTTCCTTAAAGTGCCAACCTAGCACAACATTTTGCTGCAAACCGCGGCTCCCAAAGTGCCCGTGAAGCCGGGCTATGTTAAATTTGCCAAGGAGACCCTCAGCGCGCGTTTTCTGAAATTCTGCAAAGTTGCAACCAGGGAAAACTCCTGCTAAAAGAAGGCCACAAAAAACACCCTGGCGCGAATGCCATCATGTCCTAATTACCTTTTCCTTGAAGTGTTAACCTAGCACAACATTTTGCTGCAAACGGCGCCTCCCAAAGTGCCCGTGAAGCCGACCTATGTCAAATTTGCCAAGGAGACCCTCAGCGCGAGTTTTCTAAAATTCTGCAAAGTTGCGACCAGGGGAAAGTCCTGGAAAAAGAAGGCCACAAAAAACACCCTGACGCAAATGCCATCATGTCCTAATTAGGATTTCCTTAAAGTGCCAACCTAGCACAACATTTTGCTGCAAACCGCCAGCACAACATTTTGCTGCAAACCACGGCTCCCAAAGTGCCCATGAAGCCGAGCTATGTCAAATTTGCCAAGAAGACCCTCAGCCCGCGTTTTCTAAAGTTCTGCAAAGTTGCGACCAGGGGAAACTCCTGCAAAAAGAAGGCCACAAAAAACACCCTGGTGCGAATGCCATCATGTCTTAATTAAGATTTCCTGAAAGTGCCAACCTAGCACAACATTTTGCTGCAAATCGCGGCTTCCAAAGTGCCCGTAAAGGCGAGCTATGTCAAATTTACCAAAGAGAACCTCAGAGGGCGTTTTATGAAATTCTGCAAAGTTGCGACCAGGGAAAACTCCTGCAAAAAGAAGGCCACAAAAAACACCCTGGTGCGAATGCCATCATGTCTTAATTAAGATTTCCTCAAAGTGCCAACCTAGCACAAGATTTTGCTGCGAACCGCGGCTCCCAAAGTGCCCGTGAAGCCGAGCTATGTCAAATTTGCCAAGGAGACCCTCAGCGCCCGTTTTCTGAAATTCTGCAAAGCTGCGACCAGGGGAAACTCCTGTAAAAAGAAGGCCACAAAAACACTTTGGCGCGAATGCCATCATGTCTTAATTAACATTTCCTTAAAGTGCCAACCTAGCACAACATTTTGCTGCAAACCGCGGCTCCCAAAGTGCCCGTGAAGCCGAGCTATGTTAAATTTGCCAAGGAGACCCTCAGCGCGCGTTTTCTGAAATTCTGCAAAGTTGCGACCAGGGGAAACGCCTGCAAAAAGAAGGCCACAAAAACCACCCTGGTGCAAATGCCATCATGTCCTAATTAAAATTTCCTTGAAGTGCCAACCTAGCACAACATTTTGCTGCAAACCGCGCCTCCCAATGTGCCTGTGAAGCCGAGCTATTTCAAATTTGCCAAGGGGACACCCATCGCGCGTTTTCTGAAATTCTGCAAAGTTGGGACCAGGGCAAACTCTTGCAAAAAGAAGGCCAGAAAAAAAAAACCTTGGCGCGAATGCCATCATGTCCTAACTAGCATTTCCTTGAAGGGCCAACCTAGCACAACGTTTTGCTGCAAACGGCGCCTCCCAAAGTGCCCGTGAAGCCGAGCTATGTCAAATTTGCCAAGGGGACCCCCAGCGCGCGTTTTCTGAAATTCTGCAAAGTTGGGACCAGGGCAAACTCCTTCAAAAAGAAGGCCAGAAAAAACACCCTGGCGCGAATGCCATCAAGTCCTAATTAAAATTTCCTTGAAGTGCCAACCTAGCACAACATTTTGCTTTAAACCGCGCCTCCCAATGTGCCTGTGAAGCCGAGCTATTTCAAATTTGCCAAGGGGACACCCATCGCGCGTTTTCTGAAATTCTGCAAAGTTGGGACCAGGGCAAACTCTTGCAAAAAGAAGGCCAGAAAAAAAAAACCTTGGCGCGAATGCCATCATGTCCTAACTAGCATTTCCTTGAAGGGCCAACCTAGCACAACATTTTGCTGCAAACCGCAGCTCCCAAAGTGCCCGTAAAGCCGAGCTATGTCAAATTTGCCAAGGGGACCCCCAGCGCGCATTTTCTGAAATTCTGCAAAGTTGGGACCAGGGCAAACTCCTGCAAAAAGAAGGCCACAAAAAACACCCTGGCGCGAATGCCATCATGTCCTAACTAAAATTTCCTTCAAGTTCCAACCTAGCACAATATTTTGCTGCAAACCGCGCCTCCCAAAGTGCCCGTGAAGCCGAGCTATGTGAAATTTGCCAAGGGAACCCCCAGCGCGCGTTTTCCGAAATTCTGCAAATTTGGGACCAGGGCAAACTCCTGCAAAAAGAAGGCCAGATAAAACACCCTGGCGCGAATGCCATCATGTTCTAACTCGGATTTCCTTAAAGTGCCAACCTAGCACAACATGTTGCTGCAAAGCGCTCCTCCCAAAGTGCCCGTGAAGCCGAGCTATGTCAATTTTGCCAGGGGGACCGCCAGCGCGTTTTCTGAAATTCCGCAAAGTTGGGACCAGGGCAAACTCCTGCAAAAAGAAGGCCAGAAAAAAAACCTTGGCGCGAATGCCACCATGTCTTAACTAGCATTTCCTTGAAGGGCCAACCTAGCACAACATTGTGCTGCAAACCGCAGCTCCCAAAGTGCCCGTGAAGCCGAGCTATGTCAAATTTGCCAAGGAGACTCTCAGCGCGCGTTTTCTGAAATTCTGCAAAGTTGCGACCGGGGGAAACTCCTGCAAAAAGAAGGCCACAAAAAAACACCCTGGCGCGAATGCCATCATGTCCTAATTAAAATTTCCTTAAAGTGCCAACCTAGCACAACATTTTGCTGCAAACCGCTGCTTCCAAAGTGCCAATGAAGCTGAGCTATGTTAAATTTGCCAAGGAGACCCTCAGCTCGCGTTTTCTGAAATTCTGCAAAGTTGCGACCAGGGGAAACTCGTGCAAAAAGAAGGCCACAAAAAACACCCTGGCGCGAATGCCATTATGTCCTAAGTACAATTTCTTTCGAGTGCCAACGTAGCACAACATTTTGCTGCAAACCGCGAGCACAACATTCTGCTGCAAACCGCGGGTCCCAAAGTGCCCGTGAAGCCGACCTATGTCAAATTTGCCAAGGAGACCCTCGGCGCGCGTTTTCAAAAATTCTGCAAAGTTGAGACCAGGGGAAACTCCTGCAAAAAGAAGGCCACAAAAAACACCCTGGCGCGAATGCCATCATTTTCTAATTAGGATTTTCTTCAATGGCCAACCTAGCACAACATTTTGCTGCGAACTGCGGCTCCCAAAGTGCCCGTGAAGGCAAGCTATGTCAAATTTGCCAAGAAGACCCTCAGCCCGCGTTTCCTGAAATTCTGCAAAGTTGCGACCAGGGGAAAGTCCTGCAAAAAGAAGGCCACAAAAAAACACACTGGTGCGAATGCCATCATGTCTTAATTAAAATTTCCTTAAAGTGCCAACCTAGCACATTTTTTTGCTGCAAACCGCGACTTCCAAAGTGCCCGTAAAGGCGAGCTATGTCAAATTTGCCAAGGAGACCCTCAGCGCGCGTTTTCTGAAATTCTGCAAAGTTGCGAACAGGGGAAACTCCTGCCAAAAGAAGGCCACAAAAACCACCCTGGTGCGAATGCCATCATGTCTTAATTAAAATTTCCTTAAAGTGGCAGCCTAGCACAACATTTTGCTGCAAACCGCGGCTCCCAAAGTGCCCGTGAAGCTGAGCTATGTCAAATTTGGCAAGGAGACCCTCAGCGCGCGTTTTCTGAAATTCTGCAAAGTTGAGACCAGGGAAAACTCCTGCAAAAATAAGGACACAAAAAACACTCTGGCGCGAAAGCTATCATTTCGTAATTAGAGTTTTATTCAAGGGCCAACTTAGCACAACATTTTGCTGCAAACCGCCAGCACAACATTTTGCTGCAAACCACGGCTCCCAAAGTGCCCATGAAGCCGAGCTATGTCAAATTTGCCAAGAAGACCCTCAGCCCGCGTTTTCTAAAGTTCTGCAAAGTTGCGACCAGGGGAAACTCCTGCAAAAAGAAGGCCACAAAAAACACCCTAGCGCGAATGCCATCATGTTCTCATTAAAATTTCCTTAAGGTTCCAGCCTAGCACAAGACTTTGCTGCAAGCCGCGGCTCCCAAAGAGCCCGTGAAGCCGAGCTATGTCAAATTGCCATGGAGACCCTCAGCGCGCGTTTTCTGAAATTCTGCCAAGTTGCGACCAGGGGAAACTCCTGCAAAAAGAAGGCCACAAAAAAAACCCTGGTGCGAATGCCATCATGTCCTCAAGAGCATTCCCTTGAAGTGCCAACCTAGCACAACCTTTTGCTTGAAACCGCGGCTTCCAAAGTGCCCGTGAAGCCGAGCTATGTCAAATTTGCCAAGGAGAACCTCGGCGCGCGTTTTCTGAAATTCTAATTCTGCAAAGTTGCGACCAGGGGAAACTGCTACAAAAAGAAGGCCACAAAACACACCCTGGCGCGAATACCATCATGTCCTAATTAAAATTTCCTTAAAGTGCAAACCTAGCACAAATTTTGCTGCAAACCGCGGCTCCCAAAGTGCCCGTGAAGCCGAGCTATGTCAAATTTGCCAAGGAGACCCTCAGCGCGCGTTTTCTGAAATTCTGCAAAGTTGCGACCACGGGAAACCCCTTTAAAAAGAAGGCCACAAAAAACACCCTAGCGCGAATGCCATCATGTTTTCATTACAATTTCATTAAGGTTCCAGCCTAGCACAAGATTTTGCTGCAAGCCGCGGCTCCCAAATTGCCCGTGAAGCCGAGCTATGTCAAATTTGCCATGGAGACCCTCAGCGCGCGTTTTCTGAAATTCTGCAAAGTTGCGACCAGGGGAAACTCCTGCAAAAAGAAGGCCACAAAAAAAACCCTGGCGCGAATGCCATCATGTCCTCAAGAGCATTCCCTTGAAGTGCCATCCTAGCACAACCTTTTGCTTGAAACCGCGGCTTCCAAAGTGCCCGTGAAGCCGAGCTATGTCAAATTTGCCAAGGAGAACCTCGGCGCGCGTTTTCTGAAATTCTGCAAAGTTGCGACCAGGGGACTCTCCTCCAAAAAGAAGGCCACAAAACACACCCTGGCGCGAATACCATCATGTCCTAATTAGAATTTCCTTAAAGTGCAAACCTAGCACAAATTTTGCTGCAAACCGCGGCTCCCAAAGTGCCCGTGAAGCCGAGCTATGTCAAATTTTCCAAAGAGACTCTCAGCGCGCGTTTTATGAAATTCTGCAAAGTTGCGACCAGGGGAAACTCCTGCAAAAGGAAGGCCACAGAAAACACCCTAGGGCGAATGCCATCATGTCCTAATTAGTATTTCCATAAAGTGCCCACCTAGCACAACATTTTGCTTCAAACCGCGGCTCCCAAAGTGCCCGTGAAGCCGAGCTATGTCAAATTTGCCAAAGAGACCCTCAGCGCGCGTTTTCTGTAATTCTGCAAAGTTGCAACCAGGGGAAACTCTTGCAAAAAGAAGGCGACAGAAAACACCCTGGCGCAAATGTCATCATCTCCTAATTAAAATTTCTTTAAGGTGCCAACCTAGCACAACATTTTGCTGCAAACCGCGGCTCCCAAAGTGCCCGTGAAGCCGAGCTATGTCAAATTTGCCAAGGAGACCCTCAGCGCGCGTTTTCAGAAATTCTGCAAAGTTGCGACCAGGGGAAACTCCTGCAACAGGAAATCCACAAAAAAAACCCTGGCCCAAATGCCATCATCTCCTAATTAGCAGCACTTGAAGTGCTAACATAGCACAACATTTTGCTGCAACCCGCGACTCCCAACGTGCCCGTAAAGCTGAGCTATGGCAAACTTACCCAGGAGAACCTCAGCGCGCGTTTTCTGAAATTCTGCAAAGTTGCGAGCAGGGGAAACTCCTGCAAAAAGCAGGCCACAAAAAACACCCTGGGTCAAATGCCATCATCTCGTAATTAAAATGCACTTAAAGTGCCAACATAGCACAACATTTTGCTGCAAACCGCGGCTCCCAAAGTGCCCGTAAAGCCGAGCTATGGCAAATTTTCCAAGAAGACCCTCAGCGCGCAAAGTTGCGACCAGGGGAAACACCTGCAAAAATTAGGCCACAAAAAAACACCCTGGCGCAAATGCCATCATGTCCTAATTAGGATGCACTTGAAGTTATAACGTAGCAGAACATTTTGCTGCAAACGGGGGCTCCCAAAGTGCCCGTAAAGCCAAGCTATGGCAAATTTGGTAAGGAGACCCTCAGCGCGCGTTTTCTTAAATTCTGCAAAGTTGCGACCAGGGGAAAGTCCTGCAAAAAGAAGGCCACAAAAAACACCCTGGCGCAAATACCAGCATGTCCTAATTTAAATGCTCTTGCAGTGCCAACATAGCAAAACATTTTGCTGCAAACGAGGGCTCCCAAAGTGCCCGTAAAGCCGAGCTATGGCAAGTTTGCAAAGGAGACCCTCAGCGCACGTTTTCTTAAATTCTGCCAAGTTGCGACCAGGGGAAACTCCTGCAAAAAGAAGGCCAGAAAAAACACCCTGGCACAAATGCCATCATCTCGCAATTAGAATGCACTTAAAGTGGAAACATAGCACAACATTTTGCTGCAAACCGTGGCTCCCAAAGTGCCCGTAAATCCGAGTTATGGCAAATTTGGCAAGAAGACCCTCATCGCGCGTTTTCTGAAATTCTGCAAAGTTGCGGCCATGGCAAAGTCCTGCAAAAAGAAGGCCACAGAAAAAACACCCTGGCGCAAATGCCATCATGTCCTAGTTAAGATGCTCTTGAAGTGCCAACATAGCAGAACATTTTGTTGCAAACCGCGCCTCCCAAAGTGCCCGTAAAGCCGAGCTATGGCAAATTTGGCAAGGACACCCTCATCGCGCATTTTCTGAAATTCTGCAAAGTTGCGACCAAGGAAAACTTCTTCAGAAAGAAGGCCACTAAAAGCAATCTGGCGCAAATGCCATCATCTCCTAATTAGAATGCACTTAAAGTACAAACATAGCACAACATTTTGCTGCAAACCGCGGCTCCCAAAGTGCCCGTAAATCTGAGCTATGGCAAATTTGGCAAGGACACCCTCATCACGCATTTTCGGAAATTCTGCAACGTCGCGACCAAGGAAAACTCCTCCAGAAAGAAGGCCACAAAAAACACCCTGGCGCAAATGCCATCATCTCTTAATTAGACTGCACTTGAAGTGCAAACATAGCACAACATTTTGCCACAAACTGCGGCTGCCAAAAAGTCCGTAAAGCCGAGCTATAGCAAATTTGGCAAGGACACCCTCATCGCGCACTTTCTGAAATTCTGCAAAGTTGCGACCAAGGAAAACTCCTTCAGAAAGAAGTTCACTAAAAACAATCTGGCGCAAATGCCATCATCTCCTAATTAGAATGCACTTAAAGTGCAAACATAGCACAACGTTTTCCTGCAAACCGCGGCTCCTAAAGTGCCCGTAAAGCCGAGCTATGGCAAATTTGGCAAGGATACCTAAGTCGTGCACTTTCTGAGATTTTGCAAATGGGCCACTAGGGGAAACTCCTTAAAAAAGTAGGCTACAAAACACCGTAGCGCAAATCGCATCATCTCGTAATAAGTATGCACTTGAAGTGCAATCATAGCGCAACATTTTGCTGGAAACTGCGGCTCCAAAAGTGACAGTAAAGCCGAGCTATGGCAAACTTGATAAAGGCAACTAAGTCGCGCAGTTTCTGAGATTTTGTAAAGGGGCCAACAAGAGCAACTCCTCAAAAATGTAGGCCACAAAAACAACCCTTCGCAAATCGCATCATCTCCTAATTAGTATGCACTTAAAGTGCAATGAGATTCTGAGATTCTGCAAAGGGGCTACCAAGGGAAACTCCTCAAAAATGTAGGCTACAAAAACTTCCATGCGCAAATCGCATCCCCTCTTAAGTTGCATGCAATTGAATTGCAATCATAGCACAACCTTCCGCTGCAAACCGCGGCTCCAAAAGTGCCCGTAAAGCCGAGCTATGGCAAATTTGGGAAGGACACCTAAGTCGCGCATTTTCTGAGATTTTACAAAAGGGCCACCAAGGGAAACTCTTCTAAAAAGTGGGCTACAAAAACTCCCTGGCGCAAATGGCATGATCTCCTAATTAGTATGCACTTCAAGTACAATGATAGCATAAGATTTTGCTGCAAACCTCGACTCCAAAACTGCCCGTAAAGCCGAGCTATGGCAAATTTTGCAAGGATACCTGAGTCGCGCATGTACTGAGATTTTACATAGGGGCAACCAAGGGAAACTCCTAAAAAATGTAGGCTACAAAAACACAAGGGCGGAAAGAGCATCATCTCCTAGTTAGTATGCACTTGAAGTGCAAACATAGCACAACGTTTTGCTGCAAACCGCGGCTCCCAAAGTGCCCGTAAAGCCGAGCTATGGCAAATTTGGCAAGGATACCTAAGTCGCGCACTTTCTGAGATTTTGCAAAGGGGCTAGTAGGGGAAACTCCTAAAATAAGTAGGCTACAAAAACACCCTAGCGCAAATCGCATCATCTCGCAAGTAGTATGCACTTGAAGTGCAATCATAGCGCAATATTTTGCTGGAAACTGCGGCTCAAAAAGTGCCCGTAAAGCCGAGCTATGGCAAAATTGGCAAGGACAACTAAGTCGCGCAGTTTCTGAGATTTTGCAAATGGGTTCACCAAGAGAAACTCCTCAAAAATGTAGGCCACAAAAACACCCTGGCGCAAATTGCATCATCTCCTAATTAGTATGCACTTGAAGTGCAATCATAACACAACATTTTGCTGCACACCGCGGCTCCAAAAGTGCCCGTAAAGCCGAGCTATGGCAGATTTGGCAAAGTTACCGAAGTCGCCCATTTTCTGAGATTTTGCAAAGGGGCAACCAAGGGAAAGTCCTCAAAAATGTAGGCTACAAAAAAAATCTGGCGCAAATGGCATCATCTTCTAATCAGTATGCTCTTGAAGTGCAATTATAGCATAACATTTTGCTGCAAACTTCGGCTCCAAAAGTGCCCGTAAAGCCGAGCTTTGGCCAATTCGGCAAGGACACCTCAGTCGCGCATTTTCTGAGATTTTTCAAAGTGGCCGCCAAGGGAAACTCCTCAAAAATGTAAGCTACAAAAACACCCTGACGAAAATCGCATCATCTCCTAATTAAAATGCACTTAAAATGCAATCATAACACAACATTTTGCTGCAAAGTGCGGCTCGAAAAGTGCCCGTAAAGCCGAGCTATGGCAAATTTGGCCAGGACACCTAAGTCGCGCACTTTCTGAGAGTTTGCAAAGGGGCCACCAAGGGAAACTCCTCAAAAAAGTAGACTACAAAAACACCCTGGCGCAAATTG
The DNA here is from genome assembly GCA_964020085.1 of Micromussa lordhowensis. Classification (NCBI taxonomy): domain Eukaryota; kingdom Metazoa; phylum Cnidaria; class Anthozoa; order Scleractinia; family Lobophylliidae; genus Micromussa; species Micromussa lordhowensis. The sequence goes on along the minus strand of CAXHUQ010000754.1, from coordinate 19,361 downwards.
AATCATTTCTTAACTAGTATGCTTTTGAAATGCAATCATAGCACAACATTTTGCTGCAAACCGCGGCTCCAAAAGTGCCCGGAAAGCCGAGCTATGGCAAATTAGTCAAGGACACCTAAGTGGCGCATTTTCTGAAATTTTGCAAAGGAGAGTTACTAATGTGCGAGCCTGCGAGCTGGAGCCGCGAGCTGCGAGCCGCGAGCCTTTGTCGCGAGCTCGAGCCCATTTTTGCGAGCCATTTCTTTTTACGTTTTTAGTGCACTTTGTTGTTTAGACATTTACAAATGTATTTTTCCCTGCTGTAGATACAGCACCTGCTCATTTGTCACTGAAGACTTATTTTGCTAGTACTATCAAGACAAACTAGTCAATTGAAGCAAACTTAAGCGATTAATTTTAGTAAGACCTATTAGATAAGATTTTTTTCTAAGCCAGGAAACCAACGAAGAAAGATGTTTCTCACAAACATTACTGTCTCTCTACAGCAATAACTTATAAGAATTCCGAAAACGTAATTAAGGATCAAGTCAGGGTCCGCACTTAAAGGCGGTAAGTACGTCATGTATCCATACTTAGGCAACAGGCCAGGCTTTCAGTCCAAGATGGCTTCCAAAGTGACAAAAGCTTACCTTAATGACGCCCAACTTGGAATTGCAACTTCCAAAATCTGGTAATCAAAGACAAAACGGGAAAATATCAGTCCTAATATATCTGCGGAAGTCAAGCTGACATCACGAAAACACACTGTGAAGCTTTAATATAAGCCTAAACGCTAGAAAAAGGTAAAAAAGAAAGAAACCTACCGTCGTCATCACTTCCCGGTTTACTTGCCATGTTTCAGTGATGAGAAGACCACCTGTAACAAATACCATATTATTTTTTTTTCATAGAATCCTTTTTTTATTTGAAAAACAAATAACTACTTACATTACTTACAATATAGCTATTACACCACTGACATTACAATAACTCTACTCTCAGGGTAATACTTACATTACTTACATTACAATACTTACATAGAATACGGTACAATACTTAAGCTACTTACGATACAAGACATTACATCATTTATTGAAAGAATAATTTTTTTCATCTGTTTCCACTTACATAAAAATTTATCCTGCAAAGCGAAGTCACATGCAAATTTTTCAATACTATAATTAAACTTAAGGTAGCTGTATGCCAGCAAAATCGGGTTACGTCCCTCCATTTTGCATTTATGTATGAAAAACTTGACCACTAAAATGATACAATTAATCGCATTTTTACAAGGCATACAGTTTGTATAGCCCAAGAGAACAGATTCAAGGGAAAATTCTATTTCAATTTCTGGGTAATAAGTTCTTTAATTATTGCTGTACTGATTATTTCTGCAATTTTTCAGTCCTTTAATTACTGTTGTAACTTGTACCATGTAATTACCTGCCTTTTCTTCATAACTAAAATTGTACGGGGAGCCAACTAGAAAACCTAACGGTTCACTTAGCTGCCCAGCTCGTAACCTACTAACTAATAAAAAGGTACTAAAAGTGCTACTGGAATTTGAGAATTTAAAAAAACAATGTAAACAACAACATGAGCTGAATAAAACATTATTATTATTATTATTATTATTATTATTATTATTATTATTATTATTATTATTATTATTATTATTATTATTATTCAGTTACTGACCGAATCCAGTGCGCGAGGGCGTTCCAGAGGGGGAATATCCGGTCACAGTACCAAAAGAGGTGCTCTATGGTTTCGGGTTTACTGTCACAAAAAAAGCAATCATCGTGATCCTTGATTACCATTTTCATTAACAATACATTTGTTCCAATAGTTCTATGGAATATCCTATATTGAAAGCTTCTTAGCTTGCTAGCACTCGTGCAGAAAAAAGGATACTGTAATAGGTAGACCAATCTTCGACCGGAGATGGTAAAAGTTTATCCCATTTGCGCTGCACCCTAGTTGGCTGTGTGGCAACCGATTTTCGCAAACTATCATAAGTAAAACTGGTCACCTTTTTTGTCTTAAATAACATCTCTATATTTTCAGATTTAACCACGAGTAACCGTTTACCAAACTCTCTCATCTTTGACTTCCATGAGCTTGGAATTGCGCAGATAATGCCATAAGCTTGTAAGAAGGTACACTTTAAATTAAACTTGTTAATTCGGTTGGTGACATAAAAACGCCAGATTCGTCTACAAGATCATTGACGTAGCGTAAATTTTTTTATGTACCACGACTTACAAAACACAGATTTATTTTCTATCTTAATAAAAACATTATTCCATAGTGGCCGAGACAAAATATTGCTGGCTCCTACAGTTTCCTGAACATACTCTGCCCATGATTCAACTACATTCCTCCAGAAAGTATTTTCCACAAAAGAACGAGCCAGGGGTGATAATGATCTTTTGTTTAGTAACCAAACATCATTCCAGTAAAGACGATCAGACGACTTTTTTGATCCAGGAGATCTTAAGAGCCTTGGCAAATGATCGAATGTCGGTCATCTTCAATCCCCCATTTTCTATATCGTTAATGATTATTTTCCTTGCTATTTTATCGCCCTTTCCATCCCAAATAAAAGAGAAGAAGAGTGTTTCCAGTTCTTTAAGAAAAGAGTCATTTGGAGTAGGAAGTGTTGTGAAGAGATGCACGAATTTAGATATTGCAAGTGACTTAATTACCTGTATTTTGTCTATAATACTCAAAAGTCTCCAGGACCATGAGTCTAAAAGCTTTTTGACCTCATCTAGCTTCATTCTGTAATTGTACTCCACTATTTGCTGAGTTTCTACAAAAAACGTTATGCCTAGGATGTCAAAAGGTTCACTAAATACCCATGCTAAATTTTTCTCCGGAAGTAATATGTCCTTTGAGAATCTCTTATTACCCAGCCATACAGCCTTTGTTTTTTCTACATTCACCTTCAGACCTGAGCACTCTCCAAAGAGCTCCAAGGTGTCTAGGCATTGGGAGAGTGAGGTTTGAGTTCCATCTAAAAGGAAAAAAAGTGTCATCCGCATACTGTCCGAGTAAAAATTCTTCATTAACGGTGATGCCATTAATTTGACCGTTTTGCTTTATCGCATCTGCAAGAAGTTCAGCGCAAATAATAAAAAGGTATGGCGATAGTGGGTCTCCCTGTCTAACACCTCTTGACACCGAAAAGGAATTAGAGCAATGGCCATTGTATAAAATGGAGCTATTTATATTTTTGTAAAAGGTTTTAACCCACCGCTTCATGGACTCTCCAAAATTAAAAAACTTTAAGGCTCCGTCAAGAAAGTTCCATTCTACCGAATCGAATGCTTTTTCAAAATCAATTAATAGCAATAAGCCCTCTTGGTTATTGGAATGTAATTTATCTATAATATTGTAAATTAGCCTAGTATTTTCGGCAATTGACCTGTTTTTAAGAAAGCCTTTTTGGGTGTGCGATATGATGGTTGGAAGAACCTTCTTAATACGATTTTCGATAACAGCTGAAGCTATTTTATAATCAACTCCAAGTAAAGATATCGGTCTCCAATTTTTTAGATAAAACTTTGTCTTATTTGGCTTAGGTAAGGTAGTTATAAGCGTGCTTCTCTGAGTGACGGACATTTCGCCAATGCTATATGAGAAATTAAGTGACCGCACTAAATAATGACAGAGGTCCTTCCAAAAATATTTATAAAATTCCACAGTAAAACCATCCATCCCAGGACTTTTTCCATCGCCCATACTTTTAGGGCATCTAAACATTCTTTTGCAGAAATGTTACCCTCGCAAGAGTCCTTTTCTTCAGGAGTCAATTTCGCTCTTATATTATCTTGATTGAAAAAGGTGGTAAAATGATCTGCCGTGAGTTGAGTTTCCATGGAGGTGTAAAGCTGTTCATAAAAACGCTCCTGCTCCCTAATTATATCTTTTTGGTCTGTGATTTCGGCAGCATCTTCTAAAACTAGCTTAGGAATTAATTTGTTTGTGTAATGTCTTTTCTCCAGATTCAGAAAGTACTTAGTGCTTTTTTCACCCCTTGTAATCCAATTAGCTTTTGACCTTGTAGCTATACCACGCATTTTATATTCTTTCAGTCCTTGTAACTCATTTTGTTTTTGGTTGAGTTTCCTTTTTGTTTCTTCGCAGGGAGATACATTTAAGCTCTGCTGAAGAGAATTAATTTCCTTTTTCAAGAAAATTTTCAGTCTTATTTTGCTCTTTTTTCTTCCATGCTGCATAAGAAATAGTTTTGTCCCGAATTTGAAGCTTAAGAGTTTCAAACAATAGTTGGTCATTAATGGAAAAAGTGAGAGACTCTGGATGTTCTATGTCACCATTAATTTTGTATTCATCACCCGTCTCGTTGATACAATCCTTGACAAGTTTCACATATGCCGGATCTGACAATAAAGAATTATTGAATTTCCAGAACCCTCTGCCTCTCTCCTGATGTGTAAAGATCATATTCATAACTATTAATGAGTGATCCGTGCGATAGCCAGCACAGGTTTGAATCGACTCCACTAAACCTGCTAGATCAGTAGATACGAGAAAATAATCTAGTCTTGCTTGCTTTAAGTTACTGTACGCACTCCAGGTATAGCTAAGTCCAGCTGGTTCCTGGTCTCTATATACATCGTCCAACTCGAAAGTATCCATCAACTCAAGCAGAGATTTTTGAGCATTCGGATTGTTTTCTTTTAAGTAATTTATCGTGTCACTATGGTAATTTAACACAACGTTCTAGTCCCCGCATAATATTATAGGTTCATTTGACAGCTCCCAATTGAGTAGATTTTCTTTCAGATTTGTGAAGAATTCGGGCGGGTCTGTGTTTGGACCATACAGAGTAACCAGGGTGCAAAGTTGCTGAAAAATAGAAACATCTAAAATGATATACCTGCCTTGTTAATCACTAATTACATTGTGTAACACATATTCAAATCTATTGTTAAATAGAATAATAGGCCCACAACTTTTGCTGTCCAAGCTGCTAAATAAAGCCTCATAGTCCCATTGGGAGTTTCACCTTTCTTGTTCTCTTGTGCTATTTTGAATATGCGCCTCCTGTAAACAATATATGTCAAGTTTTTTTTTGCCGAAGCCAATTGAAGACGTCTTTTCTTTTCTTTTCGTCTCCTAAACCCTTACAATTCAACGTTCCGATCTTCAATCTGTCTCTGTCTCTGTCTCTGTCTCGCATTCTTTCAAACTTAGAAAAAAATTTCGAATTTTAGGTCCAAAATACGGAAAAATACATCGAGTTTAAAAAGACATAGAAAAAGAGACGATTTTAAGGGCCAAATTCCGAAAAAACGAAATCTAAAATTCGTTTTTATGGCGCATTCATCGCATTTAAAATTAAAGAGCACACTAAAACCTGCTTAAAATAATAGCGATTTAGTCCTATGCGACAGTGTAAAAATGCTTTAAAAATAGCGATTTAGGCCTAAGCAAAAGCGGCTTGCGGTTAGCTATAAAATGTTGTTAAGGTGAGCGAGTATTTTGATTCTGTACATTAAAGAAAATCCTGTGCAATAAGCCACTTCCTCACCTCAGTTGTGTGTTCTCGTATTTTCTCCCTGATATACTTGCGCAAAGCCGCGGCATCAGCTGTGCTGCTTTCATTTGCTGCGGTGTATTTTGTTTCCTCAAGTTAGTTATATCCATCTTTCTAGAGTCCATGTTATAAAAAGCGGGCAGTTTCGATTAACGACTGTATGCACCTTTCGTGTAGTTGAAGCTGGTAGTGAAGTGAAGCAATACATCTCCACTGGCACAGAAAGATGACAAAAAATCAAAGACGTCGTAGACTTCAGAAGTAGCCAGAGTGTTCAAAAATCGAGAAGACCATTGCGAAGATGGTCTTACAGCGGTGAAAAGGTCCCTAACGTAAACAATACCGTGAGCCTATACTACTCTTCTGGTCAGTTTTTAAGTGAACTCAACGAGGGAAGAAACGAAACTCACAAGGGACCCAGCTGGCTAAAAAATCCAATGCATGTTTTCGTGCAGCGTGAAAATGCTTTAAACAGATAAATAAGTGAATTGTAATGTAAATTTTTAGGAATGTTACCGAGTCAAGTGAAATATAAATGATTTTTGGAGCGGTAATTCTCAACTGAGCCTCGTAGTGTAGTGGTGTAGAAGAGAAGCTGGTAAGCGAGAGGTATGCGAAAGGTAAGGAGTTCGAGACCTGCAGGGGAAAAAGGAAAAAAAGGAAAAATAATGCGTAAGGAGCCTGGGAAATATGTAGGAGAAAAAGAGAGAAGAATGGAGGTAGGGGAAGAAAAGAGTCGTCGAAAAGACAGCCCAAAATGAAATCCTCTTTTATTCATGCAGTAAGTAATAATTATCAATGTATATATTCAATACCTTAGGGGGTTGCTATTGTCTTCTGAAAAAATAGAGCGCATACATAATTAATCATTCTGCATGCATAATAAATGTATTTGGTTATATGGAAATTTTACCACCGCGGCTGCCAAAGTGCACGTAAAGCCGACCTATGGCAAATTTGGCAAGAACACGGTCATCGCGCCTTTTCTGCGATTTTGCAAAGTTGCAACCAAAGGAAACTCCTCCAAAAAGTAGGCCACAGAAACTCCCAGGCGCAAATGACATCATCTCCTAATTAGAATGCGCTTGAAGAGCAAACATAGAGCAACATTTTGCTGCAAATCGCGGCTCCCAAAGTGCCCGTAAAGCCGAGCTATGGCGAATTTGGCAAGGACACCCTCCACGCGCATTTTCTGAGATTTTGCAAAGTGTCGACCAAGGGAAAGTTATCCAAACAGTAGGCCACAAAAACACCCTGGCGCAAATGCCATCATCTCGAAATTAAGATGAACTTAAAGTGAAAACATAGGACAACATTTTGCTGCAAATCGCGGCTCCCAACGTCCCCGTAAAGCCGAGCTATGGCAAATTTGGCTAGGACACCCTCATCGCGCACTCTCTGAGATTCTGCAAAGTTGCGACAAAGGGAAACTCCTCCAAGAAGTAGGCCACAGAAACTCCCTGGCGCAAAATGCCATCCTCTCCTAATTAGGATGCGCTTGAAAAGCAAACATAGGACAACATTTCGCTGCAAACCGCGGCTCCCAAAAAGCCCGTAAAGCCGAGCTATGGCAAATTTGGCAAGGACACCTCAGTCGCTCATTTTCTGAGATTCTGCTAAGGGGCTACCAAGGGAAACTCCTCAAAAATATAGGCCAGAAAAATACCCTGGGGCAAATTGCATCATGTCCTTATTAGTATGCACTTGAAGTGCACTCATAGCACAACATTTTGCTGCAAATCGCGACTCCAAAAGTAAACACCCTGGCGCAAATCGCATCATCTTTTCTTCATTAGAATGCACTTGAAGAGCCATCATAGCACAACATTTTGCTTCAAGGCGCGGCATTAAAGGCGCACTTTCTGAGATTTTGCAAAGTTGCGACCAAGGGAAACTCCTCCAAAACGTAGGCAAAGAAACACCCTGGCGAAAAATCCCATGATCTCGTAATTAACATGGACTTAAAGTGCAAACATAGGACAACATTTTGCTGCAAACAGCGGCTCCCAAAAAGGCCGTAAAGCCGACTTATGGTAAATTTGGCAAGGACACACTCATCGTGCATTTTCTGAGATTTTGCAAAGTTGCGACCAAGGGAAACTCCTCCAAAAGGCAGGCCACAAAAACACCCTGGGGCAAATCCCATCATCTCCTAATTAGTATGCACTTAAAGTGCAAACATAGGACAACTTTTTGTGTCAAACTGCGGCTCCTAAAGTGGCCGTAAAGCCAAGCTATGGCAAAATTGGCAAGGACACCCTCATCGCGCATTTTCTGAGATTTTGCAAAGTTGCGACCAAAGGAAACTACTCCGAAAAGGAGGCAACAAAAACACCCTGGCGCAAATCCCATCATCTTCTAATTAGTATGCGCTTAAAGTGCAAACATAAGACAATATTTTGTGTCAAACCGCGGCTCCCAAAGTGCCCGTAAAGCTGAGTTATGGTAAATTTGGCAAGGACACCCTCATCGCGCATTTTCTGAGATTTTGCTAAGAAGCGACCAAGGGAAACTCCTCCAAAAAGCACGCCACAAAAACACCCTGGCGCAAATCGGATCATCTTCTAATTACTATGTACTTAAAGAGCAAACATAGAACAACATTTTGCTGCAAACTGCAAATGTGGCAAGGACACCTAAATCGCGCATTTTCTGAGATTTTGCAAAAGGGGGACCAAGGGAAACCCTTCAAAAATGTAGGCTACAAAAACACGATGGCGCAAATCGGATCATCTCCTAATTTGAGTGCATTAGAATTGCAACTATAGGACAAAATTTTGCTGCAAACCGACCTATGGCAAAGCCGAGCTATGGCAAATTTGGCAAGGACACCTAAATCGCGCATTTTCTGAGATTTTTCCAAGGGGGGACCAAGGGAAACTCCCTCAAAAAAGTAGGCCGACTTTAGGGGCTTGAAAAACACCCTGACGCAAATCCCATTGTCTCTTAATTTGTATGCACTTAAAGTGCAAACATAGGACAACATTTTGCTGCAAATCGCGGCTCCCAACGTCCCCGTAAAGCCGAGCTATGGCAAATTTGGCTAGGACACCCTCATCGCGCACTCTCTGAGATTCTGCAAAGTTGCGACCAAGGAAAACTCCTCCAAGAAGTAGGCCACAGAAACTCCCTGGCGCAAAATGCCATCCTCTCCTAATTAGGATGCGCTTGAAAAGCAAACATAGGACAACATTTCGCTGCAAACCGCGGCTCCCAAAAAGCCCGTAAAGCCGAGCTATGGCAAATTTGGCAAGGACACCTCAGTCGCTCATTTTCTGAGATTCTTCTAAGGGGCTACCAAGGGAAACTCCTCAAAAATATAGGCCAGAAAAATACCCTGGGGCAAATTGCATCATGTCCTTATTAGTATGCACTTGAAGTGCACTCATAGCACAACATTTTGCTGCAAATCGCGACTCCAAAAGTAAACACCCTGGCGCAAATCGCATCATCTTTTCTTCATTAGAATGCACTTGAAGAGCCATCATAGCACAACATTTTGCTTCAAGGCGCGGCATTAAAGGCGCACTTTCTGAGATTTTACAAAGTTGCGACCAAGGGAAACTCCTCCAAAACGTAGGCAAAGAAACACCCTGGCGAAAAATCCCATGATCTCGTAATTAACATGGACTTAAAGTGCAAACATAGGACAACATTTTGCTGCAAACAGCGGCTCCCAAAAAGGCCGTAAAGCCGACTTATGGTAAATTTGGCAAGGACACACTCATCGTGCATTTTCTGAGATTTTGCAAAGTTGCGACCAAGGGAAACTCCTCCAAAAGGCAGGCCACATAAACACCCTGGGGCAAATCCCATCATCTCCTAATTAGTATGCACTTAAAGTGCAAACATAGGACAACTTTTTGTGTCAAACTGCGGCTCCTAAAGTGGCCGTAAAGCCAAGCTATGGCAAAATTGGCAAGGACACCCTCATCGCGCATTTTCTGAGATTTTGCAAAGTTGCGACCAAAGGAAACTACTCCGAAAAGGAGGCAACAAAAACACCCTGGCGCAAATCCCATCATCTTCTAATTAGTATGCGCTTAAAGTGCAAACATAAGACAATATTTTGTGTCAAACCGCGGCTCCCAAAGTGCCCGTAAAGCTGAGTTATGGTAAATTTGGCAAGGACACCCTCATCGCGCATTTTCTGAGATTTTGCTAAGAAGCGACCAAGGGAAACTCCTCCAAAAAGCACGCCACAAAAACACCCTGGCGCAAATCGGATCATCTTCTAATTACTATGTACTTAAAGAGCAAACATAGAACAACATTTTGCTGCAAACTGCAAATGTGGCAAGGACACCTAAATCGCGCATTTTCTGAGATTTTGCAAAAGGGGGACCAAGGGAAACCCTTCAAAAATGTAGGCTACAAAAACACGATGGCGCAAATCGGATCATCTCCTAATTTGAGTGCATTAGAATTGCAACTATAGGACAAAATTTTGCTGCAAACCGACCTATGGCAAAGCCGAGCTATGGCAAATTTGGCAAGGACACCTAAATCGCGCATTTTCTGAGATTTTTCCAAGGGGGGACCAAGGGAAACTCCCTCAAAAAAGTAGGCCGACTTTAGGGGCTTGAAAAACACCCTGACGCAAATCCCATTGTCTCTTAATTTGTATGCACTTAAAGTGCAAACATAGGACAACATTTTGCTGCAAATCGCGGCTCCCAACGTCCCCGTAAAGCCGAGCTATGGCAAATTTGGCTAGGACACCCTCATCGCGCACTCTCTGAGATTCTGCAAAGTTGCGACCAAGGGAAACTCCTCCAAGAAGTAGGCCACAGAAACTCCCTGGCGCAAAATGCCATCCTCTCCTAATTAGGATGCGCTTGAAAAGCAAACATAGGACAACATTTCGCTGCAAACCGCGGCTCCCAAAAGCCCGTAAAGCCGAGCTATGGCAAATTTGGCAAGGACACCTCAGTCGCTCATTTTCTGAGATTCTGCTAAGGGGCTACCAAGGGAAACTCCTCAAAAATATAGGCCAGAAAAATACCCTGGGGCAAATTGCATCATGTCCTTATTAGTATGCACTTGAAGTGCACTCATAGCACAACATTTTGCTGCAAATCGCGACTCCAAAAGTAAACACCCTGGCGCAAATCGCATCATCTTTTCTTCATTAGAATGCACTTGAAGAGCCATCATAGCACAACATTTTGCTTCAAGGCGCGGCATTAAAGGCGCACTTTCTGAGATTTTACAAAGTTGCGACCAAGGGAAACTCCTCCAAAACGTAGGCAAAGAAACACCCTGGCGAAAAATCCCATGATCTCGTAATTAACATGGACTTAAAGTGCAAACATAGGACAACATTTTGCTGCAAACAGCGGCTCCCAAAAAGGCCGTAAAGCCGACTTATGGTAAATTTGGCAAGGACACACTCATCGTGCATTTTCTGAGATTTTGCAAAGTTGCGACCAAGGGAAACTCCTCCAAAAGGCAGGCCACATAAACACCCTGGGGCAAATCCCATCATCTCCTAATTAGTATGCACTTAAAGTGCAAACATAGGACAACTTTTTGTGTCAAACTGCGGCTCCTAAAGTGGCCGTAAAGCCAAGCTATGGCAAAATTGGCAAGGACACCCTCATCGCGCATTTTCTGAGATTTTGCAAAGTTGCGACCAAAGGAAACTACTCCGAAAAGGAGGCAACAAAAACACCCTGGCGCAAATTCCATCATCTTCTAATTAGTATGCGCTTAAAGTGCAAACATAAGACAATATTTTGTGTCAAACCGCGGCTCCCAAAGTGCCCGTAAAGCTGAGTTATGGTAAATTTGGCAAGGACACCCTCATCGCGCATTTTCTGAGATTTTGCTAAGAAGCGACCAAGGGAAACTCCTCCAAAAAGCACGCCACAAAAACACCCTGGCGCAAATCGGATCATCTTCTAATTACTATGTACTTAAAGAGCAAACATAGAACAACATTTTGCTGCAAACTGCAAATGTGGCAAGGACACCTAAATCGCGCATTTTCTGAGATTTTGCAAAAGGGGGACCAAGGGAAACCCTTCAAAAATGTAGGCTACAAAAACACGATGGCGCAAATCGGATCATCTCCTAATTTGAGTGCATTAGAATTGCAACTATAGGACAAAATTTTGCTGCAAACCGACCTATGGCAAAGCCGAGCTATGGCAAATTTGGCAAGGACACCTAAATCGCGCATTTTCTGAGATTTTTCCAAGGGGGGACCAAGGGAAACTCCCTCAAAAAAGTAGGCCGACTTTAGGGGCTTGAAAAACACCCTGACGCAAATCCCATTGTCTCTTAATTTGTATGCACTTAAAGTGCAAACATAGGAACACATTTTGCTGCAAACTGCGGCTCCAAAGGTGCCCTTAAAGTCAAATTATGACAGATTTGGCAAGGACACCTGAATTGCGCATTTGCTAAGATTTTGCCAAGGGGGGACCAATGGAAACTCCTCACAAAGATAGGCCGAAGTTAGGGCCGTAGAAAACACCCTGGGGGAAATTCCATCATCTCCTAATTACATGTAGTATGAACTTGAAATGCAAACAAAGGACAACATTTTGCTGCAAACTGCGGCTCCAAAAGTGCCAAAAGTGACAAATTTGCCAAGGACACCTAAATCGCGCATTTTCTGAGATTTTGCAAAGGGGGGAGGAAGGGAATCTTCCTCAAAAAAGTACGCCGGCTTTACGGGCTTTAAAAACACCCTGGCACATATCGCATGATCTCTTAATTTGTATCCACTTGAAGTGCAAAGATAGGACATCATTTTGCTGCAAACTGCGGCTCCAAAAGTGCCCGTAAAGCCGAGTTATGACAAATTTGGCAAGGACACCTAAATCGCGCATTTTCTGAGATTTTGCCAAGGGGGGAACAAGGGAAACTCCTCAAAAAAGGAGTTAGCCATTAGGGGCTTGAAAAACACCCTGACGCAAATTGCTTGATCTCTTAATTAGTATGCGCTTGATGTGCAAAGATAGGACAACATTTTCCTTCAAACGGTGGCTCTGAAAGTGCCGTAAAGCCGAGTTATGACAAGTTTGGCAAGGACACCTAAATCGCGCACATTTTCTGAGATTTTGCAAAGGGAGGACCAAGGGAAACTCCTCAAAAAAGTATGCCGACGTTAGGGGCTTCAGAAACACCCTGGCGCAACTCGCATCAGCCCCTAATTAGTATGCACTTCAACTGCAAACATAGGACTATAGTTTCCTGCAAACGGCGGCTTTGAAAGTGGCCGTAATGCAGAGTTTGGCAAGAACACGTAAATCGCGCATTTTCTGAGATTTTGCAAAGGGGGAACTAGGGAAACTCTTAAAAAAAAAGGCCCACTTTAGGGGCATCAAAGACACCCAGGCGCAAATCGCATCATCTCCTAATTTGTATGCACTTAAAGTAAAGCCAGTACAGTACAGTACAGAAGCAGAAGCCAACTCTATTCCGATCCTTTCTAATGAGATTGTAGCCAGTAATACGTATCTCATTATCGGATATTAATTCAACAATTTTAGACTTATTTACAGCGAAAATGTCAAAAGAAGCGATAGATAAGACATACCTAATTTCATCGATATGTTTGAGTAGACTATTAACATTCAAACTGGCAATTTTAAGACCTTTTAGGTTAGCGACACTATGCGTTGTGGGACCAAACTCACCTATTATTGGACCATGACAAGCCCTATCTACCGGCGTGATTTCTTGTGTACTGGGGCAGGTATTGGTCCGGAAATTAGCTGCATTATTAACTGTCCTAGCCGCCGTAATGGGGCGTGAAAACCCTGGGGACGTCTTGCTTTGTTTGCCGACGGTCTGAGAAATTTAATAAAACTAGTGGCTAAGTAAGCTGATCCCTTAGAGTTTAGGTGTAATTTACAACCGTTGAGGCAGGATCCATCTATGTGTGAATTGTCGATAAAATGAAAACCACTTCTGCTGCTCATCTCCTTTAGTTTTTCGTTGACTTCAGATAACTTCGTTGACACATTAATGTCTTCTCTATGAGTGAGGCTGGAGATACCTATTTTCGAGGTTTGAAATTTATTTCGAATCTTTAAAGCCAGATTTTCAGTTTTTGACACACAAGACTCGACACTATCAGATGGCAAATTATTCGTGCCCGAATGAATGATCACATGCGAGGGTTCAACACCGATGTGAATGCTATCTACCTCATGGCATATTTGGTCGCTAGTAGTATCGGTCACTTATAATTTTTGGCCAAAACCGCAGGCCGCGGGTCATCGTTCGTAGTAGTTTCGGTGGCATAGTATAAAACCTGGACTGGACCCTGGACTGGACCCTGGATTGGACTCTGGACTCTGGACTCTGGACTCTGGACTCTGGACTCTGGACTCTGGACTCTGGACTCTGGACTCTGGACTCTGGACTCTGGACTCCAAATTAAAATAAAGTAAAAGAACGAAAAAAAAAAAAAAATAAAATAAATTGAATAGACAGCATAAATAAAGATAGTAATATTTTAGCTGAGCGTGTTGTTGGTGTATTTCTTAAGTTGTGCAACGCTTGCCAGAATTCAGTTGCAGAGAATAAGGTGGTGGCTTACGAGAGCTTAGACTGTTGACTGTTCTTGAGAGAACAGTGAAGAAGGAAATTAGAATTATCTTTAATTGCAAGACATTTAATGACGTCTCTTTTGTGGAAGTTGATTTCGCGAAAAAAATCCGGTACTTCCCGAAGAGAAATTGGTATCTCTTATGCTACATAGGAGTGCGATAATGCTTTAACACCTCATTATCCAATTTCCGCTCTGTTATCTGTCAAGTGGTTACTTATGGGAAGTTGCAAGCTGAAACTTTTCGCATTTCGGAAAACTGGCTATACAACACGTTTTCTCTTTCAATAGCACCTTAGAGTATGTCTTCACTTTCGTTTCTTTGCTCTTCGTTTGGTATGTATCTCCTCTTGCTGATATGGATTTTACGAAAAAACAACACAACCGTCAATCTCGTAAACCAAGCGCACCTGCAATAAAAATGAGCCTAAAAAGGCATAAGCACATGGCAAATTACAGGTGTCAAACTCAGCGAAGCGACATGCAAATAACAGCGGAAACGGCATGCAGATCTATGACCTCTGACAAAATTGCCATGGCACAGTCAAACGGTTCCACTCTACTGATTACACAACATAAGTGCCCTTCAGAAATACAAAGAAAGGTTGAGAAACCTAAAATCAAAAGAGAAGGGCCAATAAATCATGAAGGAGTCGTGTAGGCCTGTTAACCCCGCGTTGAATGGCCTTGCTCTTTTTGTGATACAGTCGAACCTCCCGTTGCGACCACCTCTCTTCAGCGGCCAATTTTCTAAAATACAAAAAGTTTTCACGTCAAATCACTACATTTGAAACCTACAAGTACCTCTCTTGAACGACCGAGAACTCTTTTAGAGCTAAAAGTTTGAAATTTTTATTTGTTTTTAACTTCCTATAAGTGAAGACAAGTTTCAAGCGGTCGTTGTGCAATAGGAACGGGACGGCGTGATAATTACGTGATCGGCTAGCATGCCGCCTGATAAAAAGATAAAATCCACTACTTGATCCCATAACCTGCGCAGCAAGAGCTACTTGTACCGCAGGTGCTGGCTTCAGGAGATTTTCGAGTGGTTAAAAATATCCATAACTCAGAGGAGATGTATACGAAACGAACCGCGGTCAGAGAAGTTCGTTGTGCAGTGAGAACGGTACCGCGTGATAATTAGGTGACTGGCTAGCATACCGCCCGATAAGAAGATAACATCCACGACTTGATAGAATGTTCTCTCGCTGTGTACCGCTTATAACGCTTGCGCTTGGTTTACGAGATTGGCGGTTGTGTTCTTTTTTGGTAACATTCAAATCAGCGAGAGGAGATGTATACCAAACGAACAGAGAAGAAACCAAAGTGAAGACACACTCTAAGGTGCTATTGAAAAAAAAAAATACGCGTTGTATGGCAATTTTCCGAAATGCGAAAAGTTTTTGCTTTTGACTTCCCATAAATAAGTGACTACTTGACAGATAACAGAGCGGAAATTGGTGTTGTAGCTTTATCGCATTCCTATGTAGCATAAGAGATACTCATGTCTCTTCGGGAAGTACCGTTTTTTTTTTTTTGCAAAATCAACTTCCACAAAAGAGACGTCATTAA
Source organism: Micromussa lordhowensis (assembly GCA_964020085.1). Taxonomy (NCBI): domain Eukaryota; kingdom Metazoa; phylum Cnidaria; class Anthozoa; order Scleractinia; family Lobophylliidae; genus Micromussa; species Micromussa lordhowensis. Next base: position 3,678 of record CAXHUQ010000754.1, on the reverse strand, counting down.
ATGTCTTGCAATTAAAGATAATTCTAATTTCCTTCTTCACTGTTCTCTCAAGAACAGTCAACAGTCTAAGCTCTCGTAAGCCACCACCTTATTCTCTGCAACTGAATTCTGGCAAGCGTTGCACACCTTAAGAAATACACCAACAACACGCTCAGCTAAAATATTACTATCTTTATTTATGCTGTCTATTCAATTTATTTTATTTATTTTTTTTTTCGTTCTTTTACTTTATTTTAATTTGGAGTCCAGAGTCCAGAGTCCAGAGTCCAGAGTCCAGAGTCCAGAGTCCAGAGTCCAGAGTCCAGAGTCCAGAGTCCAGAGTCCAGAGTCCAGTCCAGGGTCTAGTCCAGGGTCCAGTCCAGGTTTTATACTATGCCAGTTTCGGTCGCATATGATTTTTAACCAAAACCGCAGGCCGCAGGTCATCGTTCGGAGTAGTTTCGGTCACTTATGATGTTTGGCCAAAACCGCAGGCCGCGGGTCATCGTTCGTAGTAGTTTCGGTCACATATGATTTATGACCAAAACTGCAGGCCGCGGGTTATCGTTCGTAGTAGTTTCAGTCAGTTATGAATTTTAACCAAAGCCGCAGCCCGCGGGTCATCGTTCGGAGTAGTTTCGGTCACATATGATTTTTAACCAAGACCGCAGGCCGCGGGTCATCGTTCGTAGTAGTTTCGGTCACATATGATTTATGACCAAAACTGCAGGCCGCGGGTTATCGTTCGTAGTAGTTTCAGTCAGTTATGAATTTTAACCAAAGCCGCAGCCCGCGGGTCATCGTTCGGGGTGGTTCTCGTCATTTATGATTTTTGGTCAAAAGCGCACTCCGCGGTTCATCCTCCGGAGTAGTTTCGGTCACTTCTGATTTTTGGCCAAAATGGCAGGCCGCGGGTTATCTAAACTCCATGGCAGTATTTGTGATAATGAGGTTACAGTAGTGGGCTACAATATTGTCCGCCGTGACAGATTAGCCAATGACAAATCTGGCGGTGGCATTTGCTTCTATATTAGATCTAATATTGCTTATTTTTTGCGGGAGGACCTGGTAATGGACCGTCTCAAAATGTTATCTATCGATGTTCGCAAACTTAGTACTAAGCCATTTGTAATCACAACTTGGTATAGACCTCCTAACTCATCAGCGGATCTTTCCTCTCATCTTGATATACTTTTAAGGAAATTAGATACTGAAAATATCGAGCATTATCTCATGGGGATATAAATTGCAACATGCTAATGTTAATGCTCTTCTGAACGTTTCGGATGTATATGGCCTAAAGCAACTGATCACTAAACCAACTCGAATGACACCTTCTTCTAGTTCCCTTATAGACTTCATTTTCACTAATCAGCCGGATATGGTCTCCTTTTCGGGTGTATCTCATGTTGGTAAGCTGAGCTCTCGTAAACATATGAAAAACGTTATTTCTGATATTGTAATCGGGGACAGGAAAATTAGTTCTGCATCTGAAATGGCTGAAACATTTAAATGCCACTTTGCTAACATTGGTCATGACTTGGCAAGAGATATACCTACTGCTGATACTGTTCCAGAAAGCTATCTTATCTCAACCGACTCCACTTTCTCTTTTAAAAGTTGTAGCTCCAATGAAGTCCGAAAACTACTTGAAAAATTAGAAACTAAGAAATCGACTGGACTGGACAATTTGCCATCCAAGATGCTCAAAATAGCGGCCGGTGTTGTGGCGCCATCCCTGGCATTCTTGTTCAATCAATCGATTTCCTCTGGTATTGTTCCAGCTGAATGGAAACTAGCTAGAGTGACGCGAATTTTCAAAAAGGGCAAAAGACAAGATGTAAACAACTACCGGTCCATCTCGATTATTCCTGCTGTCGCTAAAGTGTTCGAAAGAATAATTTACGACCAATTTTTCAAGTATCTGAATGATAACGATCTCTTAGTTAACTATTAATCTGGGTTTAGATCACTTCATAGTACACTAACGTCCTTAATTGAAGCTTCTAACAGTTGGTCTGTCAATATTGACAACGGTCTTATAAATGGTATAATCTTCATAGACTTAAAAAAGGCTTTTGACACTATTGACTACAAGATTCTCTTACGAAAGCTAACTAGTTATCGCATTGATCATAGGGCCCTAAAGTGGTTTGACTCCTATCTAAGCGATCGTCAACAAAAATGTGTAGTCAACGGTGAGCTGTCTGGTGCGCGTGCTGTTACCTGTGGTGTCCCACAGGGAAGTCTCATTGGTCCCCTTCTCTTCCTGATCTATATTAACGACTTGCCGAACTGTCTAAGTAAATCCTTACCACGAATGTACGCCGACGATACAAGTATCAGCATCGCCGCTAGTAGCTTACCGGAACTTGAATTAGCATTAAATACTGAACTAGCTAACCTTCATGAATGGCTTAATGTGAATAAGCTCAGCCTGAATATTGCCAAAACTGAATTAATGTCAATAGGCTCACGGCAGAGACTTGCTACTACAATTGGCCACTCACTTACAGTACAAATTGAAGGTCACGAAATTGATAGAGTGCCCTATACCAAATTCTTAGGACTCAAGTTACATCGATCAAAATCTTTCCTGGTCCAAACATGTTAATGAGACTGCCAAGACTGTCTCCTCTGGCATAGGTGCACTTAAAAGATTGAGGCCATTCATTTGCGAAGATACAGCAATATTGCTGTATAGAGCTCTTATTGAGCCATATTTTGATTATTGCTGCCCTGTGTGGGACGGTCTCAGCAACGAGTTAGCCGACAAATTACAAAAACTACAAAATCGCGCCATTCGGGTTATAACAAAGTCTGATTACTATTCTAGCGCTACCGCCCTTCGCGGTAAGTTGGGATGGGATAATCTCTGTACCAGAAGAAAAAAGCAAAAATTGAAATTGATGTTTAAAATTTTAAATGATCAGTCTCCAGAGTACCTGAAAGGCCTATTTCAGCCCTTCAGCACGGGCTATAGCCTTAGGAATAGTGATAACAAATTGGCTCTACCTAAGCCCCGTACCGATTTTTTGAAACGTAGCTTCTCCTATAGTGGAGCACATTCGTGGAATAGCCTTCCATCTGACGTCAGAGCCATTAGATCCTATACTAATTCAGTTCAGAAATAGGATAGATCACCAATTGTCCACCTCGTACTCCCACACGGCAAACATGTAAAACAGTTTTATTTTTTAAATAATTATCTTGTAACTGATGTTTTTACCGTGTATAAATAAAGTGTATGTATGTATGTATGGTATTAGTGATCACTGTTTGGTTTATGCCTTTCGGAAAGTTTCAATTCCTCCAGCTTTTAAGGGAATTAAACTGGTAAATTATAGACAGTTTAAACACTTTGAGAGTGTGAATTTTAGAGCTGATATATTAAGTCAACCCTGGGATATTCTCAAGGGACGTTTTGATCCTAATGAAACGTGGCTAAAATGGAAGGCGCCATTTCTAAAGTGTGTGATGCTCACGCTCCGTGACAACCTCGTTCCCAGGGTCTCTCATCTCACCGCCCTAGGCGGTAAGATGAGAGACCCTGGGAACGAGGTTGGCTCCGTGAAACCTATACGTTTGCGCCCTTCCAAATCCTCTTGGATTACCACCGGGCTCAAAAAGAGAATGAATTATCGAGATCATTTGAAAAAGAAAGCTGTCTGATCGGTTGGAATCATTATCGGACATTAA
>CAXHUQ010000753.1:0-15944 GCA_964020085.1 Micromussa lordhowensis | reverse complement strand
TGTTTCAAAGTAGGACACTTAGCCGTATTCCATGATAAGCAAAACATGACTATTCGAAGCGCGTTTTTTCTATGATACAATTACCAATTGAATTTTGTAAACCGGTCATATAACGCATAGTTATATACTTTAGAAGAATTCAGAGCGATTTCTAGTAACAATCCAAAGGACAGGACACACAGACAGAACGTGTACCATCATTTCACAAGTGCGAAACTTCACCTTATAACTGAGTACTTGTTTAAATATCGCTGTTCAACATTTCAGTACACAGTTATAGTGTATACTTGAAAAGAGAATTCAGATTTTCAGTGTACTAGATTCTGTAGGGTTTGCTTATACGGAAGAATATAGTTGTATACCTGCTTTTTAGAGGAAATATTACACTTCGAGTTAACTATGCTCATTTTACAAAATTCACGCGCGCGCCGTACACTTGAAATTGCCGAACTCGATTTCAATTTATTTCGCATAAGCTGCACTTCTGAATCAGAAAATTCGCTCCTTGGACGGGTAAGACTTATTCCTTGCACAATTAAGAGTTTGTTCCCCCTTGTAAGCATTTTAAATCCTATAAGAACGGAACGTGGAATGTGCACACAACAGTTCCCGCGCAAACACTTTCCCATCGATTGTCTTAAAAGAGATCGCTAAAAATTAATGCGGAAAGTTAAATTTTCTGCTCTTTTCAAGTGGAAGAGTTGATCTTTTCTAGAAAAGTAGAATTGCTGGAACCTTTCACTGAGTCCATAGCCCTCACTCAACACCTTTTTAGCGTATTTAGTATTCTCTTCGTTCGAATCCAACGACTTCAAATCACCGACTTCGAAGCGATATATCTCTTTAGAGTTAATAGCTACTATACATCGGCAAAGACTAAATATGTTTCTTAGCAATCCATCTTTATTGTGTTAAAATTTCAGAAAAATCGAACGAAACCAGAGTTAATTAGTCAAAACTTTTGCCTAAGGGATCCACTCGGCGCCATTTAAGGTGATTCCTGAGAAATAAAATTTAGCGATGAGTTTTTTTGAAAATTTACCTGAATGTTCTCTACCAAGCACTGTTTCGGAAAATAAAATTGAAATGATAGATCACCATTTTCGTTTAAGAGATGTGATTATAATAATGACCTGCAAAATAGAAACCTCTCAAATAGGGACACCTCGCTCTGTCCTTTCGGTGTACGTGTGATAGAGGTATGACTGTATATGTATCTACTCGGATTTCGAAAATGTACACTCCGGTGAGAATTTATGTCTATGAGCTTCCGCGTTTCCGCGTTTCCGCGCTTCCGCGTTTCCTCATTTTTAAAGTTTGACAACAAAATTCCCAGTACTTGTTTAGAACTGTTCATCGTTATCGCCTGCCTAATATGAAGTGCTTAAGTTAAATATTTCACAAGGAAAGTTACTCGCGTGTTTCAAAGTAGGACACTTAGCCGTATTCCATGATAAGCAAAACATGACTATTCGAAGCGCGTTTTTTCTATGATACAATTACCAATTGAATTTTGTAAACCGGTCATATAACGCATAGTTATATACTTTAGAAGAATTCAGAGCGATTTCTAGTAACAATCCAAAGGACAGGACACACAGACAGAACGTGTACCATCATTTCACAAGTGCGAAACTTCACCTTATAACTGAGCACTTGTTTAAATATGGCTGTTCAACATTTCAGTACACAGTTATAGTGTATACTTGAAAAGAGAATTCAGATTTTCAGTGTACTAGATTCTGTAGGGTTTGCTTATACGGAAGAATATAGTTGTATACCTGCTTTTTAGAGGAAATATTACACTTCGAGTTAACTATGCTCATTTTACAAAATTCACGCGCGCGGCGAACACTTGAAATTGCCGAACTCGATTTCAATTTATTTCGCATAAGCTGCACTTCTGAATCAGAAAATTCGCTCCTTGGACGGGTAAGACTTATTCCTTGCACAATTAAGAGTTTGTTCCCCCTTGTAAGCATTTTAAATCCTATAAGAACGGAACGTGGAATGTGCACACAACAGTTCCCGCGCAAACACTTTCCCATCGATTGTCTTAAAATTTCAAAGTATTATATTTCCGTGTCTTTTTACCTTTTAGCCACAAAATTTATACAAGTTGTTTGTCTGTGTCGAAGTTTACAGTGTGTATAATGTCATTTTCGTACGTTCAATTGGTCATTACTGCGCATGTGCTGCATTTTTCAATAAACATTTCCCCATACATTCTCTTCAAATTTCAAAGTATTATATTTTCGTGTGTTTTTACTTTTTAACCACAAAATTTATACAAGTTGTTTGCCTGTGTCTAAGTTTACAGTGTGCACAATTTCATGTTCGTACGTTCAATTGGTAGTTACTGCGCATGCTCTAAACATCGTAATTTTCCAATACATTGTCTTAAAATTTCAAAATACTGCCTTTCATGTGTTTTTAACGTTTTACTACAAAATTTACACAAGTTGTTTGTTTCTGTCTAAGTTTACAGTGTGCACAATTTGAGGCGCGTACGTTGAATTTGTCGTTACTGCGCATGTACCGAATTTTTTCATACATTTCTTCTTATTTTACGATAGTCGTAACTTTGAAAATCGTAGAGCAATTGACAAATGCTTTGAAACAGAAAAACTGTGCATGATATTTACCTATTCAATATACGCAGAAGTTGTCACTGTCTTTGATAAAGTACTGCGCATGCCCTAAATATCGTCAAGTTTTCATAAGACATTTTCAGAATGCTCTATCTTCCTCATTTTTTAAAGTTTGACAACAAAATTCCCAGTACTTGTTTAGAACTGTTCATCGTTATCGCCTGCCTAATATGAAGTGCTTAAGTTAAATATTTCACAAGGAAAGTTACTCGCGTGTTTCAAAGTAGGACACTTAGACGTATTCCATGATAAGCAAAACATGACTATTCGAAGCGCGTTTTTTCTATGATACAATTACCAATTGAATTTTGTAAACCGGTCATATAACGCATAGTTATATACTTTAGAAGAATTCAGAGCGATTTCTAGTAACAATCCAAAGGACAGGACACACAGACAGAACGTGTACCATCATTTCACAAGTGCGAAACTTTACCTTATAACTGAGCACTTGTTTAAATATCGCTGTTCAACATTTCAGTATTAGGACCTTCTGTTGTACGTTTTCTTGTTAGTCACCTGTACGAAGGTAAGAAAAAAAAAGCGGGCATTTTAAGCTTTCGGATGAAAATATTTTAGCGTCAATATTGTCCGCTTTTCATCCAGGAACGTTTTTAACCGCAGAATAAGGTACCTTTTCCGCGCTTTTAAAGAGATCGCTAAAAATTAATGCGGAAAGTTAAATTTTCTGCTCTTTTCAAGTGGAAGAGTTGATCTTTTTCTAGAAAAGTAGAATTGCTGGAACCTTTCACTGAGTCCATAGCCCTCACTCAACACCTTTTTAGCGTATTTAGTATTCTCTTCGTTCGAATCCAACGACTTCAAATCACCGACTTCGAAGCGATATATCTCTTTAGAGTTAATAGCTACTATACATCGGCAAAGACTAAATATGTTTCTTAGCAATCCATCTTTATTGTGTTAAAATTTCAGAAAAATCGAACGAAACCAGAGTTAATTAGAATTTTTTTTGTGAGTCCACTATGACTTCCCTTGTGGACTAACAAAATACGCAGCGGTCAGTCATAGAATGATTCCGGCAATTCTGCTTTTTTTACAAAAAGATCAACTCTGCTAATTGAAAAGAGCAGAAAAATAAACTTTCTGCATTTATTTCTCATAGAACAAATGCAAAATTGTTACCTTATTTGTTAATGCGAGTCGATTAGTTGAAAAGTTAAAAAAGGTACCTTTTAAGAAAAAAAAAAGATTTTTAACCGCAGAATAAGGTACCTTTTCCGCGCTTTTAAAGAGATCGCTTCAACCTGAAAAAAGGGTACCTTTTTCGCGCTTTAAAGCTTTGTTTGGTAAAGTGAGAAATGCATGAAAAGTGGACAATATTGGCTTCAAAATATTTGCACTCGAAAGCTTAAAATACCCGCCTTACATAACAGAAAGCGACGTTTCGGTCAAAAAAAAAGCTAGAATTATTGCCTGAGAGCTGACAATTGAATTCTTCCCACTCCACAAGAGCTGGATCCTTTGCTAGTTTCCAGCTCTCCTGGGTTAGAGGCCTCAAAAAGGGATATGGGAACGAGAATGAAAAAATTCCCGTCAGCCATTTCGTCAATGGATCTCTGTTTTGACCGAATGACCACGAAAAACTCTGTGAACTTCGATCTTTTTCACCTCTTCCCTCGGCGCCATGCAGTCCATCGTTTCCTACCGGCTGACTTCTTCAGACGAGTCGAGCTCAGATGAATCCGATATTCAGCTCCAAACGCCTTCTAAGAGGCCACGCACGAGCAATTTCATGTTGCAGACAGAAACAGACGTTGATTGCGACGATCTGATCGAAGAAGGAGCAACCACGTGCACAGAAGAAACGACAGCAGAAGAATCACCAGAAAAACCAGAAGAATCACCAGAAAATCCAGAAGAATCAACAGAAGAAAAACCAGAAGAATCAACAGAAGAAGAAAGCAACTGCGTCGTACCCATGACCGAATTCAAACTTCGCAAACAGTCATATGCATTGGACATTGGACAATTGCCGCTGGAAATGCAGACATTTCTGCGCGAACTGAAAACCTTCTTCACTCGTCCAGTCCAGCTGGAAAGACAAGCAAGACCTTTGGCAACATCGACATACCAGAAAACCCAGGAAAGAATATTATGTGAGTTTATTGTCTGAGTTATTTCGCTCGCACAGTGTTGTTCAATAATTTAACGATTTTACGATGTGCAAACGAATTGATTTTCCCTTTTCATGCCCTTAGGCTTTCTTGGATTCTTGAGGTCTCGCCCTGGTGTGATACTGCAACCCGACGTCTTCCTACGTCAGTCTCTGTTGGAATCTTATCTGGATTTTCTCAAGGTGACGTGTAATGAATTTTTTGACGTTTGCGTGGGAACTGGGCCGAAATTGAGCGGCCATGTTGTGACGTGTCATTTATGTTTCTAGTTTTGAAATCCATTTGTAAACATCTGCTCAAAGGAGACTAAAGTCTTCAGAAAGATTGTGTTTTCTGAACGGAAACTACCACAGTTTCCGTTATAAAAATTTGTGGAATCAGTTCATACTGTAAAGTTCAACGAACGTTTCAGCCTGAAATTTGCACGCCAGACACAGTCGTGTTTCAGGGTATATCGATTACAGTATCTGATGCGTGAATTCATCTTATTGACTGCAGAATTTGTTTTCCTGCAAGTACGTGAGGTCAAAATTTCACTTCTAAAAAGTGATATTTACAACTATTGTTATTCTTGTTAAAACCGTACTTCCCGGTGTACGAGTCGAGCCCTGCATTTTTTTGACCACAAAATTGAGCTTGTAACAGTTTAAGGCATGTTTACTGAACAAAAATATTTTTTTTTAGTCGTGGATACGCGGAGCGTAGAAACGACTAATTGTTAGGGGGCAGAATATGTGTCACTCGCTCAGATGTAAACAAATCAATATGTCGACGGTAAACCAATTGATATTGACTTTTCCAAACTTTGCGGAATGCCCAATTCTACCATCGAGATTACCGTGGAAGAAAATTCTGAACTTATTTACCACTGACAGTGATCAGCATTAGAAAAAATTTTATCTCAAAACCAGAAATATGTGTATATGTAAACCAGTTGGAATCACTCGTGCAAAAGGGTGAAAGTTGTATTTTGCTCTTGATTGTGTTTGTTTTCAAAACAAGAACTGCGAAACATAAAAGGGCCGCTCAAGTGTCAGTTGTCTTTGATGATGAACTTGTACATGTTGTTCAATATGAAGTGTAAGAAATGAAATCATAGCTATTGTGCTTCAAGGGCAAAGTTATTTACTTCAGGTGATATCGACTTAGACCCGGAACCTATTGTTACTCAGGGAAATAATCCAAACAATCTTATTGCATTGTTACAATTTCGATTTGCACAACATGGGATTAGCTGTAATTGTTCCGTCACCTGTAACAATTTTCCGTACACAGCTTTTTTTTCTTATTTGATTTTTCTAAATTTAAGAAATACTTGTTGCTTGTAAACATTCCAGTTCTTCAAGGTTTTCTTTCGACGGGTCATTTTCGCAATTTTTGGTACAGCTCTGTAATTTTTCATCCAAATCTTGGACCTTGGCTTTGCTGCTGTGGCCTTTTTCTTTGCTGTACTTGATAGTTATTTTCAAGTTTCAAGTTCAAGTTCAAGTTTATTATTAAATCAACAAAATTTTACAAAAACAACGCTAACCCGCAAATAGCTGAGGCTAATCTAGGCGGGTAGCGAGTAAGACTGTTTAAAGAGTAAATCAAATGTTAGTGTTACATACCAGTAAAGAGATGAAACAAATGCACGTCTAGCAAATAAATAAATAAATAAATAAATAAGTAGGTAAATAAGTAGGTAAATGAATAAATGGATGAAATAGAAATCGCAATTAGACAAAGCTATTTTGAGTATTTATTTTGAAATTTATCGATTAGAAAAGATGTGCCAACATAATCGTCCTCTTCCATTAAAGCTTGTTAGTTATTGTTTTCGACTGACTGTTCAGGGCTACTTCCTGAATCTTGATAAACAGTGTAATGCTTTTTTTCTCTCTCTCTCTCTCTCTCTCCTTTTGCAGGACCAACGAAATTTGTCAGCTGCCACCATATCCAACCACTGCTCTTCGCTTCTGTATCCTGCGAAATTCCTTCACCGGGAGAGCGCACCCGTTTACCAGGACATCCCTGTCATTAAGCAGCTAAGAACACAGGCAACACTTCTACAGCGTCAAGGCGATGTCGAACGTCCTCAAACTAAGGAAGAGCTGACGCTTCTGAACCGTTGGCTTGACTGGTAAGCGCTAGTAATATTATTTTACTGCTTTGTGTTGGGTGACAGGAGAGCTTGTCATGCAGTTTTAACGTGTCACCTGTCCTGCGAAAACGTACGGCCAAGCCAAATGGCAACAGACATGAAATAACTTTTAGGTAGAAACACACATAAGAACTCGCACAGTTATGACTCAAAAACATGCAGAACTTTGTGCTGAGAGAATGCCTTTTCCATCCTTGACAGTACCTCTGCGTCCTTTCAACTGAAAATTAAGGAGGCCATGTCAATTTAACACTTTCGTTGTAATTTTTTGACACTGCAACTGTATTCGCAACTGACGACGGATGTTGATTATCCGAAACATGTTTTGTAAACTTGGAAGTGCGTGTTTCTAACTAAAAGCTATTTTTGACATTGTAAACAGTATAAACCTTACTGATTGTCATCAGAGGGTAATTAGAATTTAGTGAATTGAAAATTAACCAACTCTTGAGACTTTGTTGAAAAACGTTTCACTTCTTTGTCATTTAATTTTAAAAGAGGATAGAGTAGTCCTCTCTACCCTCTGTGTATCCATGTCTGAAACCTACATGTATGAATAACTGCAGCCTAATATCACTATGCAACATTTTGCAGGGAACAGATTGTGAATGCGTGCAGCGTGCAGAGAGATTACTTTGAGATGGCTGTCAACAAAAGAGATAAGGCCCGGGAATGCTGCGACTTGGTTATCTTGGCAATGTATGTTTTCATTCCGCCGGGCCGCGGCGTCGAAGTTCGCACGCTAGAGATTCAAACCAACTGGCAACAATTTCATCCTGCGCAGGTCAAAGATAAGAATGTCCTCTTGGTGAAGGGATCAGAAGAGGTCACGCTTTACTTCCACAACTATAAGACTGCAAAGTTCTTTGGCCGCCAGGAGCTTACTCTGAAGGTAAGACAATGCAGCAGATATTTAGTACGAATATTCAGTTGTTTTTTGTTTCTTTTTCTCTCTCTCTCTGGGATAAACCAGTAGTTGTTTCATAGTCCCATATGCTGTGATTATTTTTCTAATGATATCACGATACTTCCTAAGATGTTGCACTTAAAGGGAAACTCATCCATACCATTTTCTTCTGACCATAGACAGATCATGAGCTGTGCAAAATACTCCTCGACTTTGTGAACAATCACCGTCCCCAATTGGTTGGCAAAGAAAGTGGCGACATCTTGCTTCTGGTAAGTAGTCTCAAGCTATAATGCAGTAACTTGCTGTCAATCCATTAGGTGTGATTAAAAGGGCAAATTCACCCCCGATTCTACTAGAAATCTAAACCCTAACCCTGCTATTGGAGCAACTGTGGCCAAGTTTCTGGGATTTATCTTCAAGAATCCTGAAGTCACCTCCAAAAACCACGCATTCACCCTCAAAATAAAAGTTGGGGACTTGTAATAAAGGCCAATCACCCTGCCAAATTTGATGCAGGAATGTTTTTTGGGTTGTGTTGGGGTACATTGCCTCGGAGTTTCATTTTCATTTTCAGTTGTGGGGTGGTTTAGTTCAAATTAGCATTCTCGGCAGTCTAGACGGGTGAATTTACCCGATTCTTCATTCCACAGGAATGAATCTTTCAAAATTCAGGGGTGAATGTCAGTATTTCTTAACCCCACTTGGGGGTGAATTGTCCTTACACTCATTCTCCTTGAGATGTACAAACAACAACATTCACCCTAACTTTGGTTCTATTTGCTTCATTGCAGAACAGAAATGGAGCAATGTTTAGCAGTTCCTCCTTTTCAAGCCACATTAAGAACCTTTTCCAGAAACTGACAGGGACTGTGGTATCCATCAACATGATTCGGAGTTCATTTGTGACCTGGGCTTATGGCAGAGAGTAAGTATTGAATAGTTGACTTCTTTATTTGTAGAAAGCCCAACATGAAGAAAGTGTACACTTTTGTTTAGGGTTAGGAGATTTTCATCACAACAAGCTTCAGAACTAGAGTTTATCGCTTATTGGCTGAAAGAAAAGAGAAAGTTTTCACGTGCATGTTTATATCATTATTAAGTAGTCGTATGCTTTGTCTTTTTCAATTTGCAATGAACTTGCATTACCCTAAGTGGCTCATGCAATCTCACCCTTTTGAAAAACTCACTCCTGCAGATTAACTTCAAATTGAACGAGAAAAACTGCGTAGCTCATACAAATGTAATAGACGGATAATTTCGTCACAACATTGTCAAAGTGAACTTAGCTCCCATCAGTAAGAGGACAGATGCGTCAAAAACAAATGATGGAACAAACATTTCCTAGAAATGCAAGCTGCAACATCCACGCTTATTGCGGTGTGTTTTGTTTTTTCAATAGTGACGCTTCAGATGCCCTCAAAGCTTCGCTGGCTTCTGCTTTAGGTCATTCCAGGAAACAGGCTGAGAAAACATACGATAGACGAACAGCCAACGAAAGGAAAGAATGCGCTGTTCGCGTAGCAAGAGAATATGCCCAGGACGTTGTCTCTAATCCAGGCGTGATGGAAACCACAGCCACTGACACTTCTCATGTGCAGCCACCAGCTACTACCAACATAAAGCTGGCCCAATTTGTAGGACTGATTGAAGAAGACAGCACACTGAGAAGTCCCAAAATTTTGATTGGACAGGTCCATGCTTTCTTAGCAAATGGTAAGGCTTCTCTGCTGTGGTACAAAGCCTACAAGAACTATTTCAAACTTGAATTAGATGGAGAACAGTGGATCGAAGATGTCGCTTGTCTCGTACCCGTGGAAATGACACCTGTCAGGAATAAAGTGGGACTTTATCGTTTGAATAACAGCTTGCGATCTATTCACAAATCCCTCACAGATGACTAGCCACTAGACTCTGACATGTACTTTTAACTTTAAACTTCATCGCAGTTCAATAGAATTATCTTACCAGCTGACAGTTCCTCAAAACATTTTTTTGTCGAAATAGTAGTGAGAAGGAATTTTATTGGAAGACCGTTGATCAGGACTGAAATTCTCTCAACATTGACTGGTGAGTCCTCATGTTTTTAGTCTTTTGAAAACAATAATCGAAATGTCTGGAATGATGAGATGGAATTTTAGGGGCCCGGGCTCAATTTTGGCATTCAAATTACCTTTTCGAAATTCATCGGATCTGCATTGCTCTGGTGAAGTCAGCTGGTGGGAAAAATTGCATTGACGTGTTGTCTGAGGAAACTTGAATTAATGACTTGAATTAATGACTAGCCACGAGACTCTGACATGTACTTTTAACTTTAAACTTCATCGCAGTTCAATAGAATTATCTTACCAGCTGACAGTTCCTCACAACATTTTTTTGGTCTTGAAATTCACTGTCAACATAGTAGTGAGAAGGAATTTTATTGGAAGACCGTTGATCAGGACTGAAATTCTCTCAACATTGACTGGTGAGTCCTCATGTTTTTAGTCTTTTGAAAACAATAATCGAAATGTCTGGAATGATGAGATGGAATTTTAGGGGCCCGGGCTCAATTTTGGCATTCAAATTACCTTTTCGAATTCATCGGATCTGCATTGCTCTGGTGAAGTCAGCTGGTGGGAAAAATTGCATTGACGTGTTGTCTGAGGAAACTTGAATTAATGACTTGAATTAATGACTAGCCACGAGACTCTGACATGTACTTTTAACTTTAAACTTCATCGCAGTTCAATAGAATTATCTTACCAGCTGACAGTTCCTCACAACATTTTTTTGGTCTTGAAATTCACTGTCGACATAGTAGTGAGAAGGAATTTTATTGGAAGACCGTTGATCAGGACTGAAATTCTCTCAACATTGACTGGTGAGTCCTCATGTTTTTAGTCTTTTGAAAACAATAATCGAAATGTCTGGAATGATGAGATGGAATTTTAGGGGCCCGGGCTCAATTTTGGCATTCAAATTACCTTTTCGAAATTCATCGGATCTGCATTGCTCTGGTGAAGTCAGCTGGTGGGAAAAATTGCATTGACGTGTTGTCTGAGGAAACTTGAATTGATGACTTGAATTAATGACTAGCCACGAGACTCTGACATGTACTTTTAACTTTAAACTTCATCGCAGTTCAATAGAATTATCTTACCAGCTGACAGTTCCTCACAACATTTTTTTGGTCTTGAAATTCACTGTCGACATAGTAGTGAGAAGGAATTTTATTGGAAGACCGTTGATCAGGACTGAAATTCTCTCAACATTGACTGGTGAGTCCTCATGTTTTTAGTCTTTTGAAAACAATAATCGAAATGTCTGGAATGATGAGATGGAATTTTAGGGGCCCGGGCTCAATTTTGGCATTCAAATTACCTTTTCGAAATTCATCGGATCTGCATTGCTCTGGTGAAGTCAGCTGGTGGGAAAAATTGCATTGACGTGTTGTCTGAGGAAACTTGAATTAATGACTTGAATTAATGACTAGCCACGAGACTCTGACATGTACTTTTAACTTTAAACTTCATCGCAGTTCAATAGAATTATCTTACCAGCTGACAGTTCCTCACAACATTTTTTTGGTCTTGAAATTCACTGTCGACATAGTAGTGAGAAGGAATTTTATTGGAAGACCGTTGATCAGGACTGAAATTCTCTCAACATTGACTGGTGAGTCTGCATGTTTTTAGTCTTTTGAAAACAATAATCGAAATGTCTGGAATGATGAGATGGAATTTTAGGGGCCCGGGCTCAATTTTGGCATTCAAATTACCTTTTCGAAATTCATCGGATCTGCATTGCTCTGGTGAAGTCAGCTGGTGGGAAAAATTGCATTGACGTGTTGTCTGAGGAAACTTGAATTAATGACTTGAATTAATGACTAGCCACGAGACTCTGACATGTACTTTTAACTTTAAACTTCATCGCAGTTCAATAGAATTATCTTACCAGCTGACAGTTCCTCACAACATTTTTTTGGTCTTGAAATTCACTGTCGACATAGTAGTGAGAAGGAATTTTATTGGAAGACCGTTGATCAGGACTGAAATTCTCTCAACATTGACTGGTGAGTCTGCATGTTTTTAGTCTTTTGAAAACAATAATCGAAATGTCTGGAATGATGAGATGGAATTTTAGGGGCCCGGGCTCAATTTTGGCATTCAAATTACCTTTTCGAATTCATCGGATCTGCATTGCTCTGGTGAAGTCAGCTGGTGGGAAGAATTGCATTGACGTATTAGAATAATTGTCACTCACATGTGCTATGAACTGGCTTTTTGTCTGAGAAGCCAGTCTGTTTTTAGCTGTGATTTCTTGATCATGAATGATGTCAAACTGCTTTTTTCTGTCGATCAGGACTCAAATTCTCTGACAATTTTGGCATTAAATATATCTTTCGAATTCATCGGAAATTCAGCTCATTCCGCATGAAACACTGAGAAGAGAGTTCAAAACATCCTTCGCGCAAGTGTTTTCACGGGTTTTTTCTCGTTCAATTTGGAATTAATTTGCACTTTCAGCTTTTCTGAAATTGATTCCAAATTGAACTCGAAACCGCGTGATTACCTGTGCAAATCAAGTTTGGTTAACTGGCAAATTCCCGTCGTATTTGAAGGTCGAAATACACGGCAGGAAAAATGGCAGTAATGTTATGGTGTAAATTTATCTTTATTCCCAGAATAGTCTGATCAGTTGTAGCAACAATATTATTGAGGGAATTTTATTGCGAGCTAATATTTTTCATTCATCTGAGCTTGACTCGTCGGACGAAGTCAGCCGGTAGGGAGCGTTCGGATTGCATGGTGGGAACTGAGGAACAACGTGTGAAGAGGTGAAAAGGAATTTGATCAACGCCGATGTTCTCCCAACGTCGACAATTTATGTTTTGAGTGGTGAAAGTCACTACATGTACTCCCAGAATAGTTTAATCAGTCGTAGGAATGATATCGTGAGAATAATACTCGTTACTGGTAGTCGGGGATAAGCCTTCGTTATGCAGGTTCTCAAGTCCGATTAAGTCGGCAATTCTCATAAGATGTGTGTTGCATTGTAATTGCATTGTATTATTTCATTCTTAGAATTTATTGACACAATAAACAGTTTAGTGACTTGATGAGATCTGTCTTGCATTCTATCATTTTGTCAGAGAATCTTGAAAAACTGAGATCTGTGCCAATCGATTTCAGTAGCAAGCCACAATTTAAGTTTGTGATAAAAAATCAGGAAGTTGGTAATTTCATTTTTCCAGGCCGGAAAAATTTCCAGGCAAATATTTCCGAGCGCTGCCTGGGAACGAGGTTGATAAGCAAAATGGCGGACGTGTTTCTTGTAGATCACGGAAGCTGGCTAGTTAGTATTTCAGTCGCCTGAAAGCGCTAAATGTCCCTTTTTGCTGTCCGAGGAAAATGTCTTGAGTCGCAGAGAAGTTCGTGAGGGCCGTCGATGGATAAGCTGGCCGCCATTTGACGACCTGCCTGATGCCAGCATCGCAGGATCGCATGATATAGCACAATCGGAAGGTAGATTTAATAGTCCTGTAATAATTTGCTTTCGATTTAAGCAATAGAGCACTTTTTCCGTCTTTATATAGCCTCATGTAAACACGAGGAGGGCTGGGAGAATTCGAGACAGTTATGCAAACCCGAGGCACATACAGTCGAGGGTTCGTAACAACAAAAACAACAATTTATTTACCCCATAAACTTACATACATGCAGATAAATTATTCAAATAGATAGAGATAAAATAATATAACGGGGTCTGGCTGCCTGAAATAACTGAAAACTTAAAAGGGGCAGGCAGGCAGCATTACAATTTGTTTAGGATAATTTAGGTCGGACGGACACACATACATCACAATAGAAAAATATGGAAGGTAAAGCACAATAGTAGCAATATAAAAACCATACATTATTCGTTATTATTGCAAAACCATACAGTCACCAAATTCACACCCCAAGCAATTGACTTTGGAGTCAAACGCCCCTCCCCTCTCCCCCCAACGGGGGGTGAACTACTGCCACGTACACCTGCCCAACATACATACGTTTGTTCTCGAGCCCGCCTAGTGAAAAAACACCCTCTCCACAACTATTCTCGACTTGCTGCCAATTTTCTTGCAAAACCATACAGTCACCAAATTCACACCCCAAGCAATTGACTTTGGAGTCAAACGCCCCTCCCCTCTCCCCCTAACGGGGGGTGAACTACTGCCACGTACACCTGCCCAACATACATACGTTTGTTCTCGAGCCCGCCTAGTGAAAAAACACCCTCTCCACAACTATTCTCGACTTGCTGCCAATTTTCTTGCAAAACCATACAGTCACCAAATTCACACCCCAAGCAATTGACTTTGGAGTCAAACGCCCCTCCCCTCTCCCCCCAACGGGGGGTGAACTACTGCCACGTACACCTGCCCAACATACATACGTTTGTTCTCGAGCCCGCCTAGTGAAAAAACACCCTCTCCACAACTATTCTCGACTTGCTGCCAATTTTCTTGCAAAACCATACAGTCACCAAATTCACACCCCAAGCAATTGACTTTGGAGTCAAACGCCCCTCCCCTCTCCCCCCAACGGGGGGTGAACTACTGCCACGTACACCTGCCCAACATACATACGTTTGTTCTCGAGCCCGCCTAGTGAAAAAACACCCTCTCCACAACTATTCTCGACTTGCTGCCAATTTTCTTGCAAAACCATACAGTCACCAAATTCACACCCCAAGCAATTGACTTTGGAGTCAAACGCCCCTCCCCTCTCCCCCCAACGGGGGGGTGAACTACTGCCACGTACACCTGCCCAACATACATACGTTTGTTCTCGAGCCCGCCTAGTGAAAAAACACCCTCTCCACAACTATTCTCGACTTGCTGCCAATTTTCTTGCAAAACCATACAGTCACCAAATTCACACCCCAAGCAATTGACTTTGGAGTCAAACGCCCCTCCCCTCTCCCCCCAACGGGGGGTGAACTACTGCCACGTACACCTGCCCAACATACATACGTTTGTTCTCGAGCCCGCCTAGTGAAAAAACACCCTCTCCACAACTATTCTCGACTTGCTGCCAATTTTCTTGCAAAACCATACAGTCACCAAATTCACACCCCAAGCAATTGACTTTGGAGTCAAACGCCCCTCCCCTCTCCCCCCAACGGGGGGTGAACTACTGCCACGTACACCTGCCCAACATACATACGTTTGTTCTCGAGCCCGCCTAGTGAAAAAACACCCTCTCCACAACTATTCTCGACTTGCTGCCAATTTTCTTGCAAAACCATACAGTCACCAAATTCACACCCCAAGCAATTGACTTTGGAGTCAAACGCCCCTCCCCTCTCCCCCAACGGGGGGTGAACTACTGCCACGTACACCTGCCCAACATACATACGTTTGTTCTCGAGCCCGCCTAGTGAAAAAACACCCTCTCCACAACTATTCTCGACTTGCTGCCAATTTTCTTGCAAAACCATACAGTCACCAAATTCACACCCAAGCAATTGACTTTGGAGTCAAACGCCCCTCCCCTCTCCCCCCAACGGGGGGTGAACTACTGCCACGTACACCTGCCCAACATACATACGTTTGTTCTCGAGCCCGCCTAGTGAAAAAATTTTCTTGCAAACCATACAGTCACCATACAATCACCCTGCAAAATTTGATCCAGGAACGTCTTTTGGGGTCTGTTGGACTGGATTTACCTTGACTTTCATTTTTCATTTTCAGTTCAAGGCTGCCCAAACAGGCTGAATTAAGCCGATTCTGCATTCTACAGGTATGAACCTTTCATAGTTCAGCGGTGGAAGTCAGAGGAGGAAACTGTATTGTGAAACATGATTTTATTTTGGTGAGTTGACAAACTGGGGTAATTGTTTTGGCAGGGTAACAAGGCGAGGAAACTTGACAAGGCCACCTAGTTGATCTGGAAATCTGATCTAAGAGTTGGCCTGAACTTGGTTGTTTGTGGATGCATCCGGGTCAGGGAATCAGTTGTGGCGTCCACTGGAAAGCAACGTTTCAGCTTGAAAGCTGGCACTTCAAGTTGATAGCCATTTTGTTAGTCGAGCCACTCCAAATGACACTTTATAAGACTGATTTCTCACTTGAGGCTGTT
>CAXHUQ010000752.1:0-26243 GCA_964020085.1 Micromussa lordhowensis | reverse complement strand
AGCGGGGGGAGCATGTAGTCAGGCACTTCCCTAACCACCAAACCCGTAGAGAGTGCGTCCTTGGCGTTTGAGAGCGTAGACCACGTCCATGGCTGTCACTGTCTTTCGTTTGGCGTGCTCGGTGTAGGTCACAGCATCACGTATGACGTTCTCAAGGAAGACTTTCAGGACTCCGCGAGTCTCCTCGTAGATCAGACCAGAGATACGCTTCACACCACCACGGCGAGCGAGGCGACGGATAGCTGGCTTGGTTATGCCCTGGATGTTGTCTCTTAAAATTTTACGATGACGTTTAGCGCCTCCCTTTCCTAGACCTTTCCCTCCTTTACCGCGTCCAGACATGACTTGTTTTAGATAACAGAGTAGCGAAACTGCGAGTGAATAAACCCTGTCGACCTTCGCTGGCGCTTTCAGTTGTGCAGTCGTACCTCTCGGGAAACATTACATAACTTTCAAAACAAAGGAAACGCGAACGCTTTGCCGACAGTCTCATGAATATTTATGCTAGGCATGTCTTACTTTAGATAATTTACTGGCCCGTCCGTCAAGGTAAACTGTTAAGAGAAATTCTTATTTCTTGTTAACAAAGTCAGACTAAAACAGAAAACAAACAGAGCACAATGAAAGTGCTTACAATTCCCTAAGGTTCCGCTAGCTATCAGGTTATTTTGAATTTTTTAGGCTTCGAAAGATCGAAAGTTCAGCCGCATCTCTTCACAACAGAAAGCAAATTTCTCACAGCCAATCACATGCGTCATTAATCGGCCAATCAGATCACGGGCTATCTGTTATAAATCGATTTTACTCAAAGGTGGTGAAACAAATCAAAACTTTTTGATCGCTTTCAAAACGTCAAATCTCTACTTTCAATCATGGCTCGTACCAAGCAAACGGCTCGAAAATCAACTGGTGGAAAAGCTCCTCGTAAGCAGTTAGCTACAAAGGCAGCTCGGAAGAGCGCTCCTGCTACAGGTGGTGTCAAGAAGCCTCATCGTTACAGACCCGGAACAGTTGCTCTTCGAGAGATTCGCCGTTATCAGAAATCTACAGAACTACTCATCCGCAAGCTGCCCTTTCAGCGTCTTGTGCGAGAGATTGCACAGGATTTCAAAACGGACCTGCGCTTTCAAAGTTCTGCTGTCCTAGCTCTCCAAGAGGCCAGTGAAGCCTATCTAGTGGGCTTGTTCGAGGATACCAACCTGTGCGCTATTCACGCCAAACGTGTTACCATTATGCCAAAGGATATCCAGTTGGCCAGACGGATCCGAGGCGAGCGTGCTTAAGTGGACTTACGCTTGACAGACTTCAAAAACAAAAACGGCTCCTTTAGGAGCCACCACTTGAATAAAAAGTCAATGACCAATATATTTTTACCCTTAACTTTTAGCAATACTCTGTCCTGACACGTTCCACGTTTCTTTTGCTCTAAATCTCTAAGTCTGTGTTGAATACAAACGAGCGAAAAAAAAACCGAACGAACGAACAAACCTAGGAAAGTACGAACGTACGAATGAACGAATTTACCAACGAACGAACAAACGAAGCAAAGAACTAACGACGAACAAATCAGTCAAATATCATTATTTCCAGCGTTTCATTGCATTAAACAGCGTTTGCTGATCTACCAAGTCTATCGCCTTTACTTATCAGTAGATTTACTAAGAGTTTTCTCTTGTTATTGGCAAAAAGACTCTGCCTCGGTCTCCCTAAAATGTGTTGTAATAAAGTATTTCAATGAAAAACTTCAATAAAACTGCGTACCAAGCAATTTATTGCCAAACATGTGCATGAAACAAACACAGGATAACACAGGATAACGACCGTTACTAACTTTGCCGGGCTTGCTCTCTCTGCGGTCCGCATTTACAAGTGAAAACTTACAATGCTAACGACGTGCTTCGAATTTCTTGAGAGAGTCACACAATTCACAACGCAGTACGCCGAAATTGAAATTGGGGAAATGTCAGACAACGCTAAGCGAAAGATGACTAAAATCCCTGCCGAACACCCGAAATACGAAGAGATGATCAAAACTGCTATTCGCACGCTGAAAGATCGTAACGGTTCATCACGCCAAGCGATCGAGAAGTACATTAAGGCCAACTACAAGGTGGGAGATACAGCATCTAATCACATCAAGACAGCTCTGAAGAAGGGTGCACTCAGTGGAACCTTCGTCCACACGAAAGGCGTGGGAGCGTCAGGATCATTTAAGCTACCAAAAGAGCAGAAAAAGCCGGCAAAAAAACCCGCTGCGCCCAGTAGAAAGCCGGTGGCTAAGCCAAAGAAACCCGCTGCTACAAAGAAAGATTCGCCAAAGAAACCTGCTGCGAAGACGGAGACCTCTTCTAAGAAAAAATCTTCTACAAAAAGTCCGTCACTCAAGAAAGATACGTCCAAGAAGCCTGCAGTCAAGAAGCCATCAGTCACACAGTCAGCAAAAAAGCCGCCGAAGGTAGCTGCGAAGAAACCTAACACAAAGAAAGAAGTTAAAAAGCCGGCCGCAGTCAAGAAAGCTAAGGGGACCAAGAAGAAGTAAACGAAGAGATATCTTCGCTCGGCTTGGCCCGGCGTCCATTAAGCAAAACGGCTCTTTTAGGAGCCACCAAATAAATAAAAGCAATGACCAACATGATACAACTCCTAATATTCCCCTCGATATATTTGACGGAATAGTAAAGCAAAACTACAAGAACAAAACAACGAAGATCACGCCAAAAGACTTAACGCCAAAACTAAGCGAAGAAAACGTTGTTGTGAATGATATATAGGACAGAAAAAACTAGAAAAAAAATAAAGACAACAAGAATAACAACATTCAAAAGAGATCTTGACTGTTGTTTTATAAGTTTCTCTCAGAGAACGAGTGAAATGCTCGTGCGCGCGCGCGGAGAATTTTACTTAAAGTTCTGTCAAAAAAATGAAAATAAAATAAAAACACGAATAAGATGATAACGTAGAGATCAAGGTCAAAGGTTTCGGGCATAGCCCTTCTTCAATGTGAAAACCGTTAAAAGAGGATAGTTCGTGCGACTGTTCAGAGCAACGTAACAAACGGAAGCTAAGCTAAGCACGCGCAAATTGCCTGTTTGATTTCGTGCGCGCGGGAAACACGATATAAAGCTATACTAATTTCGCGGGGAGTTCTTATAATAATAGCCCATGATAAACGTTAATATCACACTGCACATTTGCGTGAAAAACAGGCAGCGTTGCGAGATGTCCTTTTGGAAAGAAAATAATATGAAAAAACTTGTACTGGGACATACATTGCTGTAAAAAAGTTTGATTTTGCCGAAAACAACAAACAAACACTGTATGTATATATTTCTCTTATATCGGAATGAGGAGAAAAGAAGCTTTGTGCAGTGCAGTGTAGTGTAGTGTAGTGTACTGTAGTGTAGTGTACTGTAGTGTAGTGTAGTGTAGTGTAGTGTACTGTAGTGTAGTGTAGTGTAGTGTAGTGTAGTGTAGTGTAGTGTAGTGTAGTGTAGTGATTAAGGGGGTAATAACTAAAGAACTGATACGCTGGACATTGCTTTTTATGACATTTGGTGGCTCCTAAAAGAGCCGTTTTTGTAATGATTCAACACTGGCGTCGATGTTCACTTGCTGCTGGTATACTTGGTTACAGCCTTGGTGCCCTCGCTGACAGCATGCTTTGCAAGTTCTCCGGGCAGAAGCAACCTGATGGCGGTCTGGATCTCGCGGGAACTGATGGTCGACTTCTTGTTGTAGTGCGCTAGGCGGGAAGACTCAGCGGCGATGCGCTCAAAGATATCATTCACGAACGAATTCATAATACCCATAGCCTTGCTAGAAATACCCGTATCGGGATGAACCTGCTTAAGGACCTTGTAGATGTAGATCGCATAGCTCTCCTTTCTCTTTCCCTTTCTCTTTTTCTTGGCCGCACCATCGACTGACCCCGACTTAGTTTTTCCCGCTCTCTTCTCGCCTTTCTTTGCTGCCGGAACTTTCGGTGCCATGTTTATCTCGCTTCTCTGAAAGTTTGTTTTTCTTGTCTGAAAAAAATTGAGATCAGCTTTTGACATGCCACGCTAACTTTACTGCTATTTATTACAAGTCATCCAAGAGGATTAATTAGTATGCGGATCGAAATTGCCTTTCGCCGATTGGTCATTTCGTTAACCGACAACTGGTCATAGGCCGACGCCGCCGACAGCGCATTTTACATACTAATCATCTTTTGTTGGGAGTAGGGCGCGATTTTGATTGGTGCGTTTTGATCCTCCGAGTTCAAGAAAGACGAAATAAAATTCGGGTCATAGTATCGAGTTTAATAGACTACAACAAAATCGTTCAACTCAACTCTGCCAGAGATAAGCAAAGAAAACATTCACAAAAATGACAGGTCGCGGTAAAGGCAAAGCTCCGGGCACTAAGTCTAAGACCCGTTCATCCCGGGCAGGACTTCAGTTTCCTGTTGGTCGTATCCATCGTCTTCTTCGCAAAGGCAACTACGGCGAGCGCGTCGGTGCAGGTGCTCCAGTCTACTTGGCTGCCGTACTCGAGTATCTGAGCGCCGAAATTCTCGAGTTAGCTGGAAATGCTGCTCGGGACAACAAAAAAACCAGGATCATCCCTCGTCACCTGCAGTTGGCCGTTCGAAACGACGAAGAGTTAAACAAACTTCTTGCTGGAGTGACTATCGCTCAGGGTGGAGTTCTTCCCAACATACAAGCAGTGCTTTTACCCAAGAAGGCGGAGAAGAAACAACATTAAGCTCCCAGCTTAATAACTAACTCAAAACGGCTCTTTTAGGAGCCACCAAATGTTGAAAAAAGTCGTGTACCAATACAAAGATAAACGGCGTTATAGTAATACAACAAAATAACAAAAACGCTCAGTACTTTTACATTATGACTTCCCTTACTCTCAAGTGTCTTACCTGTTCTTACTCTTATTACAGGATCCCATCGTAAAACGATTCATTGACCGCCGCCTATTAGGCATTCATCCCGCATCAACTGCAAAACAAAACAGATTAAAATTAATGTCAAGTTGAGCTACCACACATACTCAAAACACGTAGGGCGCGCGTTCGTTTTAAACCGAAAGACAAGTTTGTTATATTTATCAGCTTGAGAACATAAGCAAGTAAATTAACGGTCTTAGCGAATTAAGAGCTAAACGATTCGCTTACTCGCCGACAAACAAACAACTTTGATGTAAATTCAGCATAACACATCGGGTCATAGCATTTTTAGTACAAGATGTAAAAGTAGCTTTGAGCTTTTGAGTGTGATGTGAGTAGTTGTCTTGTGGCTTGTGGTCCTAGTCGGCTCGTTTAGGAATAAAAACGAAAGCGAAATGTCCGGAAGTAAACTTCAGTTCACCATGCGGGTTTATTAATCATGCACTTTGCGCGAGCTAAGGAAATTGACAATGAGAGGGCCACTGCTATTTTGATCGTGCAAAAAAATCGAAGCGTGCGCGCGATGCCGGCATATTTGTCTGTCATCTCATTTGCCCACTAAACAGATTTGTCTCTGTGTATTTAATGTTTCAACTCTTAACTTCTCTTTTACTTCGCGCGACTGTCTTACCCCCATAACGTAACGTAAATTAAAGCTCAACATTGAACTGTTATTGTTATTATTATTATTATTATTATTATTATTATTATTGTTGTTGTTGTCAAGGATCAAATGTATCGCGTTTATTGCTGGTCGGGACTTTCGTTAGACTTGGTGGCTCCTAAAGGAGCCGTTTTTTTTGTTGGGAGCGGGGGGAGCATGTAGTCAGGCACTTCCCTAACCACCAAACCCGTAGAGAGTGCGTCCTTGGCGTTTGAGAGCGTAGACCACGTCCATGGCTGTCACTGTCTTTCGTTTGGCGTGCTCGGTGTAGGTCACAGCATCACGTATGACGTTCTCAAGGAAGACTTTCAGGACTCCGCGAGTCTCCTCGTAGATCAGACCAGAGATACGCTTCACACCACCACGGCGAGCGAGGCGACGGATAGCTGGCTTGGTTATGCCCTGGATGTTGTCTCTTAAAATTTTACGATGACGTTTAGCGCCTCCCTTTCCTAGACCTTTCCCTCCTTTACCGCGTCCAGACATGACTTGTTTTAGATAACAGAGTAGCGAAACTGCGAGTGAATAAACCCTGTCGACCTTCGCTGGCGCTTTCAGTTGTGCAGTCGTACCTCTCGGGAAACATTACATAACTTTCAAAACAAAGGAAACGCGAACGCTTTGCCGACAGTCTCATGAATATTTATGCTAGGCATGTCTTACTTTAGATAATTTACTGGCCCGTCCGTCAAGGTAAACTGTTAAGAGAAATTCTTATTTCTTGTTAACAAAGTCAGACTAAAACAGAAAACAAACAGAGCACAATGAAAGTGCTTACAATTCCCTAAGGTTCCGCTAGCTATCAGGTTATTTTGAATTTTTTAGGCTTCGAAAGATCGAAAGTTCAGCCGCATCTCTTCACAACAGAAAGCAAATTTCTCACAGCCAATCACATGCGTCATTAATCGGCCAATCAGATCACGGGCTATCTGTTATAAATCGATTTTACTCAAAGGTGGTGAAACAAATCAAAACTTTTTGATCGCTTTCAAAACGTCAAATCTCTACTTTCAATCATGGCTCGTACCAAGCAAACGGCTCGAAAATCAACTGGTGGAAAAGCTCCTCGTAAGCAGTTAGCTACAAAGGCAGCTCGGAAGAGCGCTCCTGCTACAGGTGGTGTCAAGAAGCCTCATCGTTACAGACCCGGAACAGTTGCTCTTCGAGAGATTCGCCGTTATCAGAAATCTACAGAACTACTCATCCGCAAGCTGCCCTTTCAGCGTCTTGTGCGAGAGATTGCACAGGATTTCAAAACGGACCTGCGCTTTCAAAGTTCTGCTGTCCTAGCTCTCCAAGAGGCCAGTG
This sequence comes from Micromussa lordhowensis, assembly GCA_964020085.1. Classification (NCBI taxonomy): domain Eukaryota; kingdom Metazoa; phylum Cnidaria; class Anthozoa; order Scleractinia; family Lobophylliidae; genus Micromussa; species Micromussa lordhowensis. Next base: position 19,332 of record CAXHUQ010000752.1, on the reverse strand, counting down.
AAGCCTATCTAGTGGGCTTGTTCGAGGATACCAACCTGTGCGCTATTCACGCCAAACGTGTTACCATTATGCCAAAGGATATCCAGTTGGCCAGACGGATCCGAGGCGAGCGTGCTTAAGTGGACTTACGCTTGACAGACTTCAAAAACAAAAACGGCTCCTTTAGGAGCCACCACTTGAATAAAAAGTCAATGACCAATATATTTTTACCCTTAACTTTTAGCAATACTCTGTCCTGACACGTTCCACGTTTCTTTTGCTCTAAATCTCTAAGTCTGTGTTGAATACAAACGAGCGAAAAAAAAACCGAACGAACGAACAAACCTAGGAAAGTACGAACGTACGAATGAACGAATTTACCAACGAACGAACAAACGAAGCAAAGAACTAACGACGAACAAATCAGTCAAATATCATTATTTCCAGCGTTTCATTGCATTAAACAGCGTTTGCTGATCTACCAAGTCTATCGCCTTTACTTATCAGTAGATTTACTAAGAGTTTTCTCTTGTTATTGGCAAAAAGACTCTGCCTCGGTCTCCCTAAAATGTGTTGTAATAAAGTATTTCAATGAAAAACTTCAATAAAACTGCGTACCAAGCAATTTATTGCCAAACATGTGCATGAAACAAACACAGGATAACACAGGATAACGACCGTTACTAACTTTGCCGGGCTTGCTCTCTCTGCGGTCCGCATTTACAAGTGAAAACTTACAATGCTAACGACGTGCTTCGAATTTCTTGAGAGAGTCACACAATTCACAACGCAGTACGCCGAAATTGAAATTGGGGAAATGTCAGACAACGCTAAGCGAAAGATGACTAAAATCCCTGCCGAACACCCGAAATACGAAGAGATGATCAAAACTGCTATTCGCACGCTGAAAGATCGTAACGGTTCATCACGCCAAGCGATCGAGAAGTACATTAAGGCCAACTACAAGGTGGGAGATACAGCATCTAATCACATCAAGACAGCTCTGAAGAAGGGTGCACTCAGTGGAACCTTCGTCCACACGAAAGGCGTGGGAGCGTCAGGATCATTTAAGCTACCAAAAGAGCAGAAAAAGCCGGCAAAAAAACCCGCTGCGCCCAGTAGAAAGCCGGTGGCTAAGCCAAAGAAACCCGCTGCTACAAAGAAAGATTCGCCAAAGAAACCTGCTGCGAAGACGGAGACCTCTTCTAAGAAAAAATCTTCTACAAAAAGTCCGTCACTCAAGAAAGATACGTCCAAGAAGCCTGCAGTCAAGAAGCCATCAGTCACACAGTCAGCAAAAAAGCCGCCGAAGGTAGCTGCGAAGAAACCTAACACAAAGAAAGAAGTTAAAAAGCCGGCCGCAGTCAAGAAAGCTAAGGGGACCAAGAAGAAGTAAACGAAGAGATATCTTCGCTCGGCTTGGCCCGGCGTCCATTAAGCAAAACGGCTCTTTTAGGAGCCACCAAATAAATAAAAGCAATGACCAACATGATACAACTCCTAATATTCCCCTCGATATATTTGACGGAATAGTAAAGCAAAACTACAAGAACAAAACAACGAAGATCACGCCAAAAGACTTAACGCCAAAACTAAGCGAAGAAAACGTTGTTGTGAATGATATATAGGACAGAAAAAACTAGAAAAAAAATAAAGACAACAAGAATAACAACATTCAAAAGAGATCTTGACTGTTGTTTTATAAGTTTCTCTCAGAGAACGAGTGAAATGCTCGTGCGCGCGCGCGGAGAATTTTACTTAAAGTTCTGTCAAAAAAATGAAAATAAAATAAAAACACGAATAAGATGATAACGTAGAGATCAAGGTCAAAGGTTTCGGGCATAGCCCTTCTTCAATGTGAAAACCGTTAAAAGAGGATAGTTCGTGCGACTGTTCAGAGCAACGTAACAAACGGAAGCTAAGCTAAGCACGCGCAAATTGCCTGTTTGATTTCGTGCGCGCGGGAAACACGATATAAAGCTATACTAATTTCGCGGGGAGTTCTTATAATAATAGCCCATGATAAACGTTAATATCACACTGCACATTTGCGTGAAAAACAGGCAGCGTTGCGAGATGTCCTTTTGGAAAGAAAATAATATGAAAAAACTTGTACTGGGACATACATTGCTGTAAAAAAGTTTGATTTTGCCGAAAACAACAAACAAACACTGTATGTATATATTTCTCTTATATCGGAATGAGGAGAAAAGAAGCTTTGTGCAGTGCAGTGTAGTGTAGTGTAGTGTACTGTAGTGTAGTGTACTGTAGTGTAGTGTAGTGTAGTGTAGTGTACTGTAGTGTAGTGTAGTGTAGTGTAGTGTAGTGTAGTGTAGTGTAGTGTAGTGTAGTGATTAAGGGGGTAATAACTAAAGAACTGATACGCTGGACATTGCTTTTTATGACATTTGGTGGCTCCTAAAAGAGCCGTTTTTGTAATGATTCAACACTGGCGTCGATGTTCACTTGCTGCTGGTATACTTGGTTACAGCCTTGGTGCCCTCGCTGACAGCATGCTTTGCAAGTTCTCCGGGCAGAAGCAACCTGATGGCGGTCTGGATCTCGCGGGAACTGATGGTCGACTTCTTGTTGTAGTGCGCTAGGCGGGAAGACTCAGCGGCGATGCGCTCAAAGATATCATTCACGAACGAATTCATAATACCCATAGCCTTGCTAGAAATACCCGTATCGGGATGAACCTGCTTAAGGACCTTGTAGATGTAGATCGCATAGCTCTCCTTTCTCTTTCCCTTTCTCTTTTTCTTGGCCGCACCATCGACTGACCCCGACTTAGTTTTTCCCGCTCTCTTCTCGCCTTTCTTTGCTGCCGGAACTTTCGGTGCCATGTTTATCTCGCTTCTCTGAAAGTTTGTTTTTCTTGTCTGAAAAAAATTGAGATCAGCTTTTGACATGCCACGCTAACTTTACTGCTATTTATTACAAGTCATCCAAGAGGATTAATTAGTATGCGGATCGAAATTGCCTTTCGCCGATTGGTCATTTCGTTAACCGACAACTGGTCATAGGCCGACGCCGCCGACAGCGCATTTTACATACTAATCATCTTTTGTTGGGAGTAGGGCGCGATTTTGATTGGTGCGTTTTGATCCTCCGAGTTCAAGAAAGACGAAATAAAATTCGGGTCATAGTATCGAGTTTAATAGACTACAACAAAATCGTTCAACTCAACTCTGCCAGAGATAAGCAAAGAAAACATTCACAAAAATGACAGGTCGCGGTAAAGGCAAAGCTCCGGGCACTAAGTCTAAGACCCGTTCATCCCGGGCAGGACTTCAGTTTCCTGTTGGTCGTATCCATCGTCTTCTTCGCAAAGGCAACTACGGCGAGCGCGTCGGTGCAGGTGCTCCAGTCTACTTGGCTGCCGTACTCGAGTATCTGAGCGCCGAAATTCTCGAGTTAGCTGGAAATGCTGCTCGGGACAACAAAAAAACCAGGATCATCCCTCGTCACCTGCAGTTGGCCGTTCGAAACGACGAAGAGTTAAACAAACTTCTTGCTGGAGTGACTATCGCTCAGGGTGGAGTTCTTCCCAACATACAAGCAGTGCTTTTACCCAAGAAGGCGGAGAAGAAACAACATTAAGCTCCCAGCTTAATAACTAACTCAAAACGGCTCTTTTAGGAGCCACCAAATGTTGAAAAAAGTCGTGTACCAATACAAAGATAAACGGCGTTATAGTAATACAACAAAATAACAAAAACGCTCAGTACTTTTACATTATGACTTCCCTTACTCTCAAGTGTCTTACCTGTTCTTACTCTTATTACAGGATCCCATCGTAAAACGATTCATTGACCGCCGCCTATTAGGCATTCATCCCGCATCAACTGCAAAACAAAACAGATTAAAATTAATGTCAAGTTGAGCTACCACACATACTCAAAACACGTAGGGCGCGCGTTCGTTTTAAACCGAAAGACAAGTTTGTTATATTTATCAGCTTGAGAACATAAGCAAGTAAATTAACGGTCTTAGCGAATTAAGAGCTAAACGATTCGCTTACTCGCCGACAAACAAACAACTTTGATGTAAATTCAGCATAATACATCGGGTCATAGCATTTTTAGTACAAGATGTAAAAGTAGCTTTGAGCTTTTGAGTGTGATGTGAGTAGTTGTCTTGTGGCTTGTGGTCCTAGTCGGCTCGTTTAGGAATAAAAACGAAAGCGAAATGTCCGGAAGTAAACTTCAGTTCACCATGCGGGTTTATTAATCATGCACTTTGCGCGAGCTAAGGAAATTGACAATGAGAGGGCCACTGCTATTTTGATCGTGCAAAAAAATCGAAGCGTGCGCGCGATGCCGGCATATTTGTCTGTCATCTCATTTGCCCACTAAACAGATTTGTCTCTGTGTATTTAATGTTTCAACTCTTAACTTCTCTTTTACTTCGCGCGACTGTCTTACCCCCATAACGTAACGTAAATTAAAGCTCAACATTGAACTGTTATTGTTATTATTATTATTATTATTATTATTATTATTATTGTTGTTGTTGTCAAGGATCAAATGTATCGCGTTTATTGCTGGTCGGGACTTTCGTTAGACTTGGTGGCTCCTAAAGGAGCCGTTTTTTTTGTTGGGAGCGGGGGGAGCATGTAGTCAGGCACTTCCCTAACCACCAAACCCGTAGAGAGTGCGTCCTTGGCGTTTGAGAGCGTAGACCACGTCCATGGCTGTCACTGTCTTTCGTTTGGCGTGCTCGGTGTAGGTCACAGCATCACGTATGACGTTCTCAAGGAAGACTTTCAGGACTCCGCGAGTCTCCTCGTAGATCAGACCAGAGATACGCTTCACACCACCACGGCGAGCGAGGCGACGGATAGCTGGCTTGGTTATGCCCTGGATGTTGTCTCTTAAAATTTTACGATGACGTTTAGCGCCTCCCTTTCCTAGACCTTTCCCTCCTTTACCGCGTCCAGACATGACTTGTTTTAGATAACAGAGTAGCGAAACTGCGAGTGAATAAACCCTGTCGACCTTCGCTGGCGCTTTCAGTTGTGCAGTCGTACCTCTCGGGAAACATTACATAACTTTCAAAACAAAGGAAACGCGAACGCTTTGCCGACAGTCTCATGAATATTTATGCTAGGCATGTCTTACTTTAGATAATTTACTGGCCCGTCCGTCAAGGTAAACTGTTAAGAGAAATTCTTATTTCTTGTTAACAAAGTCAGACTAAAACAGAAAACAAACAGAGCACAATGAAAGTGCTTACAATTCCCTAAGGTTCCGCTAGCTATCAGGTTATTTTGAATTTTTTAGGCTTCGAAAGATCGAAAGTTCAGCCGCATCTCTTCACAACAGAAAGCAAATTTCTCACAGCCAATCACATGCGTCATTAATCGGCCAATCAGATCACGGGCTATCTGTTATAAATCGATTTTACTCAAAGGTGGTGAAACAAATCAAAACTTTTTGATCGCTTTCAAAACGTCAAATCTCTACTTTCAATCATGGCTCGTACCAAGCAAACGGCTCGAAAATCAACTGGTGGAAAAGCTCCTCGTAAGCAGTTAGCTACAAAGGCAGCTCGGAAGAGCGCTCCTGCCACAGGTGGTGTCAAGAAGCCTCATCGTTACAGACCCGGAACAGTTGCTCTTCGAGAGATTCGCCGTTATCAGAAATCTACAGAACTACTCATCCGCAAGCTGCCCTTTCAGCGTCTTGTGCGAGAGATTGCACAGGATTTCAAAACGGACCTGCGCTTTCAAAGTTCTGCTGTCCTAGCTCTCCAAGAGGCCAGTGAAGCCTATCTAGTGGGCTTGTTCGAGGATACCAACCTGTGCGCTATTCACGCCAAACGTGTTACCATTATGCCAAAGGATATCCAGTTGGCCAGACGGATCCGAGGCGAGCGTGCTTAAGTGGACTTACGCTTGACAGACTTCAAAAACAAAAACGGCTCCTTTAGGAGCCACCACTTGAATAAAAAGTCAATGACCAATATATTTTTACCCTTAACTTTTAGCAATACTCTGTCCTGACACGTTCCACGTTTCTTTTGCTCTAAATCTCTAAGTCTGTGTTGAATACAAACGAGCGAAAAAAAAACCGAACGAACGAACAAACCTAGGAAAGTACGAACGTACGAATGAACGAATTTACCAACGAACGAACAAACGAAGCAAAGAACTAACGACGAACAAATCAGTCAAATATCATTATTTCCAGCGTTTCATTGCATTAAACAGCGTTTGCTGATCTACCAAGTCTATCGCCTTTACTTATCAGTAGATTTACTAAGAGTTTTCTCTTGTTATTGGCAAAAAGACTCTGCCTCGGTCTCCCTAAAATGTGTTGTAATAAAGTATTTCAATGAAAAACTTCAATAAAACTGCGTACCAAGCAATTTATTGCCAAACATGTGCATGAAACAAACACAGGATAACACAGGATAACGACCGTTACTAACTTTGCCGGGCTTGCTCTCTCTGCGGTCCGCATTTACAAGTGAAAACTTACAATGCTAACGACGTGCTTCGAATTTCTTGAGAGAGTCACACAATTCACAACGCAGTACGCCGAAATTGAAATTGGGGAAATGTCAGACAACGCTAAGCGAAAGATGACTAAAATCCCTGCCGAACACCCGAAATACGAAGAGATGATCAAAACTGCTATTCGCACGCTGAAAGATCGTAACGGTTCATCACGCCAAGCGATCGAGAAGTACATTAAGGCCAACTACAAGGTGGGAGATACAGCATCTAATCACATCAAGACAGCTCTGAAGAAGGGTGCACTCAGTGGAACCTTCGTCCACACGAAAGGCGTGGGAGCGTCAGGATCATTTAAGCTACCAAAAGAGCAGAAAAAGCCGGCAAAAAAACCCGCTGCGCCCAGTAGAAAGCCGGTGGCTAAGCCAAAGAAACCCGCTGCTACAAAGAAAGATTCGCCAAAGAAACCTGCTGCGAAGACGGAGACCTCTTCTAAGAAAAAATCTTCTACAAAAAGTCCGTCACTCAAGAAAGATACGTCCAAGAAGCCTGCAGTCAAGAAGCCATCAGTCACACAGTCAGCAAAAAAGCCGCCGAAGGTAGCTGCGAAGAAACCTAACACAAAGAAAGAAGTTAAAAAGCCGGCCGCAGTCAAGAAAGCTAAGGGGACCAAGAAGAAGTAAACGAAGAGATATCTTCGCTCGGCTTGGCCCGGCGTCCATTAAGCAAAACGGCTCTTTTAGGAGCCACCAAATAAATAAAAGCAATGACCAACATGATACAACTCCTAATATTCCCCTCGATATATTTGACGGAATAGTAAAGCAAAACTACAAGAACAAAACAACGAAGATCACGCCAAAAGACTTAACGCCAAAACTAAGCGAAGAAAACGTTGTTGTGAATGATATATAGGACAGAAAAAACTAGAAAAAAAATAAAGACAACAAGAATAACAACATTCAAAAGAGATCTTGACTGTTGTTTTATAAGTTTCTCTCAGAGAACGAGTGAAATGCTCGTGCGCGCGCGCGGAGAATTTTACTTAAAGTTCTGTCAAAAAAATGAAAATAAAATAAAAACACGAATAAGATGATAACGTAGAGATCAAGGTCAAAGGTTTTGGGCATAGCCCTTCTTCAATGTGAAAACCGTTAAAAGAGGATAGTTCGTGCGACTGTTCAGAGCAACGTAACAAACGGAAGCTAAGCTAAGCACGCGCAAATTGCCTGTTTGATTTCGTGCGCGCGGGAAACACGATATAAAGCTATACTAATTTCGCGGGGAGTTCTTATAATAATAGCCCATGATAAACGTTAATATCACACTGCACATTTGCGTGAAAAACAGGCAGCGTTGCGAGATGTCCTTTTGGAAAGAAAATAATATGAAAAAACTTGTACTGGGACATACATTGCTGTAAAAAAGTTTGATTTTGCCGAAAACAACAAACAAACACTGTATGTATATATTTCTCTTATATCGGAATGAGGAGAAAAGAAGCTTTGTGCAGTGCAGTGTAGTGTAGTGTAGTGTACTGTAGTGTAGTGTACTGTAGTGTAGTGTAGTGTAGTGTAGTGTACTGTAGTGTAGTGTAGTGTAGTGTAGTGTAGTGTAGTGTAGTGTAGTGTAGTGTAGTGATTAAGGGGGTAATAACTAAAGAACTGATACGCTGGACATTGCTTTTTATGACATTTGGTGGCTCCTAAAAGAGCCGTTTTTGTAATGATTCAACACTGGCGTCGATGTTCACTTGCTGCTGGTATACTTGGTTACAGCCTTGGTGCCCTCGCTGACAGCATGCTTTGCAAGTTCTCCGGGCAGAAGCAACCTGATGGCGGTCTGGATCTCGCGGGAACTGATGGTCGACTTCTTGTTGTAGTGCGCTAGGCGGGAAGACTCAGCGGCGATGCGCTCAAAGATATCATTCACGAACGAATTCATAATACCCATAGCCTTGCTAGAAATACCCGTATCGGGATGAACCTGCTTAAGGACCTTGTAGATGTAGATCGCATAGCTCTCCTTTCTCTTTCCCTTTCTCTTTTTCTTGGCCGCACCATCGACTGACCCCGACTTAGTTTTTCCCGCTCTCTTCTCGCCTTTCTTTGCTGCCGGAACTTTCGGTGCCATGTTTATCTCGCTTCTCTGAAAGTTTGTTTTTCTTGTCTGAAAAAAATTGAGATCAGCTTTTGACATGCCACGCTAACTTTACTGCTATTTATTACAAGTCATCCAAGAGGATTAATTAGTATGCGGATCGAAATTGCCTTTCGCCGATTGGTCATTTCGTTAACCGACAACTGGTCATAGGCCGACGCCGCCGACAGCGCATTTTACATACTAATCATCTTTTGTTGGGAGTAGGGCGCGATTTTGATTGGTGCGTTTTGATCCTCCGAGTTCAAGAAAGACGAAATAAAATTCGGGTCATAGTATCGAGTTTAATAGACTACAACAAAATCGTTCAACTCAACTCTGCCAGAGATAAGCAAAGAAAACATTCACAAAAATGACAGGTCGCGGTAAAGGCAAAGCTCCGGGCACTAAGTCTAAGACCCGTTCATCCCGGGCAGGACTTCAGTTTCCTGTTGGTCGTATCCATCGTCTTCTTCGCAAAGGCAACTACGGCGAGCGCGTCGGTGCAGGTGCTCCAGTCTACTTGGCTGCCGTACTCGAGTATCTGAGCGCCGAAATTCTCGAGTTAGCTGGAAATGCTGCTCGGGACAACAAAAAAACCAGGATCATCCCTCGTCACCTGCAGTTGGCCGTTCGAAACGACGAAGAGTTAAACAAACTTCTTGCTGGAGTGACTATCGCTCAGGGTGGAGTTCTTCCCAACATACAAGCAGTGCTTTTACCCAAGAAGGCGGAGAAGAAACAACATTAAGCTCCCAGCTTAATAACTAACTCAAAACGGCTCTTTTAGGAGCCACCAAATGTTGAAAAAAGTCGTGTACCAATACAAAGATAAACGGCGTTATAGTAATACAACAAAATAACAAAAACGCTCAGTACTTTTACATTATGACTTCCCTTACTCTCAAGTGTCTTACCTGTTCTTACTCTTATTACAGGATCCCATCGTAAAACGATTCATTGACCGCCGCCTATTAGGCATTCATCCCGCATCAACTGCAAAACAAAACAGATTAAAATTAATGTCAAGTTGAGCTACCACACATACTCAAAACACGTAGGGCGCGCGTTCGTTTTAAACCGAAAGACAAGTTTGTTATATTTATCAGCTTGAGAACATAAGCAAGTAAATTAACGGTCTTAGCGAATTAAGAGCTAAACGATTCGCTTACTCGCCGACAAACAAACAACTTTGATGTAAATTCAGCATAACACATCGGGTCATAGCATTTTTAGTACAAGATGTAAAAGTAGCTTTGAGCTTTTGAGTGTGATGTGAGTAGTTGTCTTGTGGCTTGTGGTCCTAGTCGGCTCGTTTAGGAATAAAAACGAAAGCGAAATGTCCGGAAGTAAACTTCAGTTCACCATGCGGGTTTATTAATCATGCACTTTGCGCGAGCTAAGGAAATTGACAATGAGAGGGCCACTGCTATTTTGATCGTGCAAAAAAATCGAAGCGTGCGCGCGATGCCGGCATATTTGTCTGTCATCTCATTTGCCCACTAAACAGATTTGTCTCTGTGTATTTAATGTTTCAACTCTTAACTTCTCTTTTACTTCGCGCGACTGTCTTACCCCCATAACGTAACGTAAATTAAAGCTCAACATTGAACTGTTATTGTTATTATTATTATTATTATTATTATTATTATTGTTGTTGTTGTCAAGGATCAAATGTATCGCGTTTATTGCTGGTCGGGACTTTCGTTAGACTTGGTGGCTCCTAAAGGAGCCGTTTTTTTTGTTGGGAGCGGGGGGAGCATGTAGTCAGGCACTTCCCTAACCACCAAACCCGTAGAGAGTGCGTCCTTGGCGTTTGAGAGCGTAGACCACGTCCATGGCTGTCACTGTCTTTCGTTTGGCGTGCTCGGTGTAGGTCACAGCATCACGTATGACGTTCTCAAGGAAGACTTTCAGGACTCCGCGAGTCTCCTCGTAGATCAGACCAGAGATACGCTTCACACCACCACGGCGAGCGAGGCGACGGATAGCTGGCTTGGTTATGCCCTGGATGTTGTCTCTTAAAATTTTACGATGACGTTTAGCGCCTCCCTTTCCTAGACCTTTCCCTCCTTTACCGCGTCCAGACATGACTTGTTTTAGATAACAGAGTAGCGAAACTGCGAGTGAATAAACCCTGTCGACCTTCGCTGGCGCTTTCAGTTGTGCAGTCGTACCTCTCGGGAAACATTACATAACTTTCAAAACAAAGGAAACGCGAACGCTTTGCCGACAGTCTCATGAATATTTATGCTAGGCATGTCTTACTTTAGATAATTTACTGGCCCGTCCGTCAAGGTAAACTGTTAAGAGAAATTCTTATTTCTTGTTAACAAAGTCAGACTAAAACAGAAAACAAACAGAGCACAATGAAAGTGCTTACAATTCCCTAAGGTTCCGCTAGCTATCAGGTTATTTTGAATTTTTTAGGCTTCGAAAGATCGAAAGTTCAGCCGCATCTCTTCACAACAGAAAGCAAATTTCTCACAGCCAATCACATGCGTCATTAATCGGCCAATCAGATCACGGGCTATCTGTTATAAATCGATTTTACTCAAAGGTGGTGAAACAAATCAAAACTTTTTGATCGCTTTCAAAACGTCAAATCTCTACTTTCAATCATGGCTCGTACCAAGCAAACGGCTCGAAAATCAACTGGTGGAAAAGCTCCTCGTAAGCAGTTAGCTACAAAGGCAGCTCGGAAGAGCGCTCCTGCTACAGGTGGTGTCAAGAAGCCTCATCGTTACAGACCCGGAACAGTTGCTCTTCGAGAGATTCGCCGTTATCAGAAATCTACAGAACTACTCATCCGCAAGCTGCCCTTTCAGCGTCTTGTGCGAGAGATTGCACAGGATTTCAAAACGGACCTGCGCTTTCAAAGTTCTGCTGTCCTAGCTCTCCAAGAGGCCAGTGAAGCCTATCTAGTGGGCTTGTTCGAGGATACCAACCTGTGCGCTATTCACGCCAAACGTGTTACCATTATGCCAAAGGATATCCAGTTGGCCAGACGGATCCGAGGCGAGCGTGCTTAAGTGGACTTACGCTTGACAGACTTCAAAAACAAAAACGGCTCCTTTAGGAGCCACCACTTGAATAAAAAGTCAATGACCAATATATTTTTACCCTTAACTTTTAGCAATACTCTGTCCTGACACGTTCCACGTTTCTTTTGCTCTAAATCTCTAAGTCTGTGTTGAATACAAACGAGCGAAAAAAAAACCGAACGAACGAACAAACCTAGGAAAGTACGAACGTACGAATGAACGAATTTACCAACGAACGAACAAACGAAGCAAAGAACTAACGACGAACAAATCAGTCAAATATCATTATTTCCAGCGTTTCATTGCATTAAACAGCGTTTGCTGATCTACCAAGTCTATCGCCTTTACTTATCAGTAGATTTACTAAGAGTTTTCTCTTGTTATTGGCAAAAAGACTCTGCCTCGGTCTCCCTAAAATGTGTTGTAATAAAGTATTTCAATGAAAAACTTCAATAAAACTGCGTACCAAGCAATTTATTGCCAAACATGTGCATGAAACAAACACAGGATAACACAGGATAACGACCGTTACTAACTTTGCCGGGCTTGCTCTCTCTGCGGTCCGCATTTACAAGTGAAAACTTACAATGCTAACGACGTGCTTCGAATTTCTTGAGAGAGTCACACAATTCACAACGCAGTACGCCGAAATTGAAATTGGGGAAATGTCAGACAACGCTAAGCGAAAGATGACTAAAATCCCTGCCGAACACCCGAAATACGAAGAGATGATCAAAACTGCTATTCGCACGCTGAAAGATCGTAACGGTTCATCACGCCAAGCGATCGAGAAGTACATTAAGGCCAACTACAAGGTGGGAGATACAGCATCTAATCACATCAAGACAGCTCTGAAGAAGGGTGCACTCAGTGGAACCTTCGTCCACACGAAAGGCGTGGGAGCGTCAGGATCATTTAAGCTACCAAAAGAGCAGAAAAAGCCGGCAAAAAAACCCGCTGCGCCCAGTAGAAAGCCGGTGGCTAAGCCAAAGAAACCCGCTGCTACAAAGAAAGATTCGCCAAAGAAACCTGCTGCGAAGACGGAGACCTCTTCTAAGAAAAAATCTTCTACAAAAAGTCCGTCACTCAAGAAAGATACGTCCAAGAAGCCTGCAGTCAAGAAGCCATCAGTCACACAGTCAGCAAAAAAGCCGCCGAAGGTAGCTGCGAAGAAACCTAACACAAAGAAAGAAGTTAAAAAGCCGGCCGCAGTCAAGAAAGCTAAGGGGACCAAGAAGAAGTAAACGAAGAGATATCTTCGCTCGGCTTGGCCCGGCGTCCATTAAGCAAAACGGCTCTTTTAGGAGCCACCAAATAAATAAAAGCAATGACCAACATGATACAACTCCTAATATTCCCCTCGATATATTTGACGGAATAGTAAAGCAAAACTACAAGAACAAAACAACGAAGATCACGCCAAAAGACTTAACGCCAAAACTAAGCGAAGAAAACGTTGTTGTGAATGATATATAGGACAGAAAAAACTAGAAAAAAAATAAAGACAACAAGAATAACAACATTCAAAAGAGATCTTGACTGTTGTTTTATAAGTTTCTCTCAGAGAACGAGTGAAATGCTCGTGCGCGCGCGCGGAGAATTTTACTTAAAGTTCTGTCAAAAAAATGAAAATAAAATAAAAACACGAATAAGATGATAACGTAGAGATCAAGGTCAAAGGTTTCGGGCATAGCCCTTCTTCAATGTGAAAACCGTTAAAAGAGGATAGTTCGTGCGACTGTTCAGAGCAACGTAACAAACGGAAGCTAAGCTAAGCACGCGCAAATTGCCTGTTTGATTTCGTGCGCGCGGGAAACACGATATAAAGCTATACTAATTTCGCGGGGAGTTCTTATAATAATAGCCCATGATAAACGTTAATATCACACTGCACATTTGCGTGAAAAACAGGCAGCGTTGCGAGATGTCCTTTTGGAAAGAAAATAATATGAAAAAACTTGTACTGGGACATACATTGCTGTAAAAAAGTTTGATTTTGCCGAAAACAACAAACAAACACTGTATGTATATATTTCTCTTATATCGGAATGAGGAGAAAAGAAGCTTTGTGCAGTGCAGTGTAGTGTAGTGTAGTGTACTGTAGTGTAGTGTACTGTAGTGTAGTGTAGTGTAGTGTAGTGTACTGTAGTGTAGTGTAGTGTAGTGTAGTGTAGTGTAGTGTAGTGTAGTGTAGTGTAGTGATTAAGGGGGTAATAACTAAAGAACTGATACGCTGGACATTGCTTTTTATGACATTTGGTGGCTCCTAAAAGAGCCGTTTTTGTAATGATTCAACACTGGCGTCGATGTTCACTTGCTGCTGGTATACTTGGTTACAGCCTTGGTGCCCTCGCTGACAGCATGCTTTGCAAGTTCTCCGGGCAGAAGCAACCTGATGGCGGTCTGGATCTCGCGGGAACTGATGGTCGACTTCTTGTTGTAGTGCGCTAGGCGGGAAGACTCAGCGGCGATGCGCTCAAAGATATCATTCACGAACGAATTCATAATACCCATAGCCTTGCTAGAAATACCCGTATCGGGATGAACCTGCTTAAGGACCTTGTAGATGTAGATCGCATAGCTCTCCTTTCTCTTTCCCTTTCTCTTTTTCTTGGCCGCACCATCGACTGACCCCGACTTAGTTTTTCCCGCTCTCTTCTCGCCTTTCTTTGCTGCCGGAACTTTCGGTGCCATGTTTATCTCGCTTCTCTGAAAGTTTGTTTTTCTTGTCTGAAAAAAATTGAGATCAGCTTTTGACATGCCACGCTAACTTTACTGCTATTTATTACAAGTCATCCAAGAGGATTAATTAGTATGCGGATCGAAATTGCCTTTCGCCGATTGGTCATTTCGTTAACCGACAACTGGTCATAGGCCGACGCCGCCGACAGCGCATTTTACATACTAATCATCTTTTGTTGGGAGTAGGGCGCGATTTTGATTGGTGCGTTTTGATCCTCCGAGTTCAAGAAAGACGAAATAAAATTCGGGTCATAGTATCGAGTTTAATAGACTACAACAAAATCGTTCAACTCAACTCTGCCAGAGATAAGCAAAGAAAACATTCACAAAAATGACAGGTCGCGGTAAAGGCAAAGCTCCGGGCACTAAGTCTAAGACCCGTTCATCCCGGGCAGGACTTCAGTTTCCTGTTGGTCGTATCCATCGTCTTCTTCGCAAAGGCAACTACGGCGAGCGCGTCGGTGCAGGTGCTCCAGTCTACTTGGCTGCCGTACTCGAGTATCTGAGCGCCGAAATTCTCGAGTTAGCTGGAAATGCTGCTCGGGACAACAAAAAAACCAGGATCATCCCTCGTCACCTGCAGTTGGCCGTTCGAAACGACGAAGAGTTAAACAAACTTCTTGCTGGAGTGACTATCGCTCAGGGTGGAGTTCTTCCCAACATACAAGCAGTGCTTTTACCCAAGAAGGCGGAGAAGAAACAACATTAAGCTCCCAGCTTAATAACTAACTCAAAACGGCTCTTTTAGGAGCCACCAAATGTTGAAAAAAGTCGTGTACCAATACAAAGATAAACGGCGTTATAGTAATACAACAAAATAACAAAAACGCTCAGTACTTTTACATTATGACTTCCCTTACTCTCAAGTGTCTTACCTGTTCTTACTCTTATTACAGGATCCCATCGTAAAACGATTCATTGACCGCCGCCTATTAGGCATTCATCCCGCATCAACTGCAAAACAAAACAGATTAAAATTAATGTCAAGTTGAGCTACCACACATACTCAAAACACGTAGGGCGCGCGTTCGTTTTAAACCGAAAGACAAGTTTGTTATATTTATCAGCTTGAGAACATAAGCAAGTAAATTAACGGTCTTAGCGAATTAAGAGCTAAACGATTCGCTTACTCGCCGACAAACAAACAACTTTGATGTAAATTCAGCATAACACATCGGGTCATAGCATTTTTAGTACAAGATGTAAAAGTAGCTTTGAGCTTTTGAGTGTGATGTGAGTAGTTGTCTTGTGGCTTGTGGTCCTAGTCGGCTCGTTTAGGAATAAAAACGAAAGCGAAATGTCCGGAAGTAAACTTCAGTTCACCATGCGGGTTTATTAATCATGCACTTTGCGCGAGCTAAGGAAATTGACAATGAGAGGGCCACTGCTATTTTGATCGTGCAAAAAAATCGAAGCGTGCGCGCGATGCCGGCATATTTGTCTGTCATCTCATTTGCCCACTAAACAGATTTGTCTCTGTGTATTTAATGTTTCAACTCTTAACTTCTCTTTTACTTCGCGCGACTGTCTTACCCCCATAACGTAACGTAAATTAAAGCTCAACATTGAACTGTTATTGTTATTATTATTATTATTATTATTATTATTATTGTTGTTGTTGTCAAGGATCAAATGTATCGCGTTTATTGCTGGTCGGGACTTTCGTTAGACTTGGTGGCTCCTAAAGGAGCCGTTTTTTTTGTTGGGAGCGGGGGAGCATGTAGTCAGGCACTTCCCTAACCACCAAACCCGTAGAGAGTGCGTCCTTGGCGTTTGAGAGCGTAGACCACGTCCATGGCTGTCACTGTCTTTCGTTTGGCGTGCTCGGTGTAGGTCACAGCATCACGTATGACGTTCTCAAGGAAGACTTTCAGGACTCCGCGAGTCTCCTCGTAGATCAGACCAGAGATACGCTTCACACCACCACGGCGAGCGAGGCGACGGATAGCTGGCTTGGTTATGCCCTGGATGTTGTCTCTTAAAATTTTACGATGACGTTTAGCGCCTCCCTTTCCTAGACCTTTCCCTCCTTTACCGCGTCCAGACATGACTTGTTTTAGATAACAGAGTAGCGAAACTGCGAGTGAATAAACCCTGTCGACCTTCGCTGGCGCTTTCAGTTGTGCAGTCGTACCTCTCGGGAAACATTACATAACTTTCAAAACAAAGGAAACGCGAACGCTTTGCCGACAGTCTCATGAATATTTATGCTAGGCATGTCTTACTTTAGATAATTTACTGGCCCGTCCGTCAAGGTAAACTGTTAAGAGAAATTCTTATTTCTTGTTAACAAAGTCAGACTAAAACAGAAAACAAACAGAGCACAATGAAAGTGCTTACAATTCCCTAAGGTTCCGCTAGCTATCAGGTTATTTTGAATTTTTTAGGCTTCGAAAGATCGAAAGTTCAGCCGCATCTCTTCACAACAGAAAGCAAATTTCTCACAGCCAATCACATGCGTCATTAATCGGCCAATCAGATCACGGGCTATCTGTTATAAATCGATTTTACTCAAAGGTGGTGAAACAAATCAAAACTTTTTGATCGCTTTCAAAACGTCAAATCTCTACTTTCAATCATGGCTCGTACCAAGCAAACGGCTCGAAAATCAACTGGTGGAAAAGCTCCTCGTAAGCAGTTAGCTACAAAGGCAGCTCGGAAGAGCGCTCCTGCTACAGGTGGTGTCAAGAAGCCTCATCGTTACAGACCCGGAACAGTTGCTCTTCGAGAGATTCGCCGTTATCAGAAATCTACAGAACTACTCATCCGCAAGCTGCCCTTTCAGCGTCTTGTGCGAGAGATTGCACAGGATTTCAAAACGGACCTGCGCTTTCAAAGTTCTGCTGTCCTAGCTCTCCAAGAGGCCAGTGAAGCCTATCTAGTGGGCTTGTTCGAGGATACCAACCTGTGCGCTATTCACGCCAAACGTGTTACCATTATGCCAAAGGATATCCAGTTGGCCAGACGGATCCGAGGCGAGCGTGCTTAAGTGGACTTACGCTTGACAGACTTCAAAAACAAAAACGGCTCCTTTAGGAGCCACCACTTGAATAAAAAGTCAATGACCAATATATTTTTACCCTTAACTTTTAGCAATACTCTGTCCTGACACGTTCCACGTTTCTTTTGCTCTAAATCTCTAAGTCTGTGTTGAATACAAACGAGCGAAAAAAAAACCGAACGAACGAACAAACCTAGGAAAGTACGAACGTACGAATGAACGAATTTACCAACGAACGAACAAACGAAGCAAAGAACTAACGACGAACAAATCAGTCCAAATATCATTATTTCCAGCGTTTCATTGCATTAAACAGCGTTTGCTGATCTACCAAGTCTATCGCCTTTACTTATCAGTAGATTTACTAAGAGTTTTCTCTTGTTATTGGCAAAAAGACTCTGCCTCGGTCTCCCTAAAATGTGTTGTAATAAAGTATTTCAATGAAAAACTTCAATAAAACTGCGTACCAAGCAATTTATTGCCAAACATGTGCATGAAACAAACACAGGATAACACAGGATAACGACCGTTACTAACTTTGCCGGGCTTGCTCTCTCTGCGGTCCGCATTTACAAGTGAAAACTTACAATGCTAACGACGTGCTTCGAATTTCTTGAGAGAGTCACACAATTCACAACGCAGTACGCCGAAATTGAAATTGGGGAAATGTCAGACAACGCTAAGCGAAAGATGACTAAAATCCCTGCCGAACACCCGAAATACGAAGAGATGATCAAAACTGCTATTCGCACGCTGAAAGATCGTAACGGTTCATCACGCCAAGCGATCGAGAAGTACATTAAGGCCAACTACAAGGTGGGAGATACAGCATCTAATCACATCAAGACAGCTCTGAAGAAGGGTGCACTCAGTGGAACCTTCGTCCACACGAAAGGCGTGGGAGCGTCAGGATCATTTAAGCTACCAAAAGAGCAGAAAAAGCCGGCAAAAAACCCGCTGCGCCCAGTAGAAAGCCGGTGGCTAAGCCAAAGAAACCCGCTGCTACAAAGAAAGATTCGCCAAAGAAACCTGCTGCGAAGACGGAGACCTCTTCTAAGAAAAAATCTTCTACAAAAAGTCCGTCACTCAAGAAAGATACGTCCAAGAAGCCTGCAGTCAAGAAGCCATCAGTCACACAGTCAGCAAAAAAGCCGCCGAAGGTAGCTGCGAAGAAACCTAACACAAAGAAAGAAGTTAAAAAGCCGGCCGCAGTCAAGAAAGCTAAGGGGACCAAGAAGAAGTAAACGAAGAGATATCTTCGCTCGGCTTGGCCCGGCGTCCATTAAGCAAAACGGCTCTTTTAGGAGCCACCAAATAAATAAAAGCAATGACCAACATGATACAACTCCTAATATTCCCCTCGATATATTTGACGGAATAGTAAAGCAAAACTACAAGAACAAAACAACGAAGATCACGCCAAAGACTTAACGCCAAAACTAAGCGAAGAAAACGTTGTTGTGAATGATATATAGGACAGAAAAAACTAGAAAAAAAATAAAGACAACAAGAATAACAACATTCAAAAGAGATCTTGACTGTTGTTTTATAAGTTTCTCTCAGAGAACGAGTGAAATGCTCGTGCGCGCGCGCGGAGAATTTTACTTAAAGTTCTGTCAAAAAAAATGAAAATAAAATAAAAACACGAATAAGATGATAACGTAGAGATCAAGGTCAAAGGTTTCGGGCATAGCCCTTCTTCAATGTGAAAACCGTTAAAAGAGGATAGTTCGTGCGACTGTTCAGAGCAACGTAACAAACGGAAGCTAAGCTAAGCACGCGCAAATTGCCTGTTTGATTTCGTGCGCGCGGGAAACACGATATAAAGCTATACTAATTTCGCGGGGAGTTCTTATAATAATAGCCCATGATAAACGTTAATATCACACTGCACATTTGCGTGAAAAACAGGCAGCGTTGCGAGATGTCCTTTTGGAAAGAAAATAATATGAAAAAACTTGTACTGG
>CAXHUQ010000749.1:42500-50000 GCA_964020085.1 Micromussa lordhowensis | reverse complement strand
GTACAAAAGACTGGTTTTGATCACGCCCTTTTTAATGTTCCTGATGTCCAAGATAATCATAAGATTCTCTATTTTGAGAATTTGAATCTCAATGGTAATCTTATTGATGGTTTAGGTTATCCTGTCCATCTGGATAGTGCTACTAATAAAAAATATGTCGACACTGAAAATATTTGACAAGATATTGCTATTAATGATAAAGCTAGTAAATCATATCTGGATGGGGAAATAGGAAAAGTAAGTATAGATACCACACCATTGTTACCAAGAGATGGTAGTAGAAGCATGACCAGTGATTTAGACATGGATGACAATCATATTCTCTCTGTAAAAAATTTAAATGATTATAAGGTTGATGATGCTTATGAGGTTAGAGTTAGAGATTTGAAAAGTGTTGTCAACAAAGAATATCTGAATGAAAAGTTTCTCAAAGTAGACAAAAATGGTAATTATTTTTATCTAAAACAAAATACTATCAAAAACTGTGAACCTTACTATGATGGACTTTTTGATGATAACAGTCTGGTCAGTAAAGCTTTTGTAGATGCTGAAATCGCCAAACAACCAAAAAATGTCCTTGTTTTAGATGGAAGTAAAGCTATGACTGGTAATCTAGATATGGGAGGAAATGCTATTAAAAACATCAAGCCTTTTGTTGAAGATGACTCAAGTCAAGCTGCTCAAAATGCTCAATTAAATGATGTTATTAACTTTGGGTATTTCCATGCTCAAAGAGGGGAACTCACAAGAGAAATAAATGATGTTGCTTATGAAGCATTAAACAGAAAAAATCCAGATCCAATGGAAGACAATATTGATATGAACAATCACAGAATAAAAGGTCTAAGTGATGGTAATGAAAATGATGATGCTATCAATGTTAAGCAATTGAATGAAGCAGAGGATAATCTTACAAAATATATTGATAATAAAATCACAGACAATAACACCAACATCAACTCCATCATTAACCAAAAGATAAACAATTTAGAAGAAGAATTAATCTCTTCCGTCTCTCAAGAAAATGTCTTCAAATAAGTCATGACTGACAATTTGTTCAAAGAAGATGATGACAGAATCAAATTCATCTCCAGCATCAATTTCAATCTTTTACATCTCATCAATCATCAAACATATCTTTTTCAGATTGAAAAAGATCGTCCTGAATCTTATAATTGCCGATTGTCAATTGATTTACGTTATCTACCCACTGGTACTTAAACAATGGTCTTTGAAATGAAATTTGCCGTTCAAATTAATCCAAATAATGTAAGTGTTAATGCTGTGAGTGGTACTCTGAATCAAGTAACTACAAAGACAAGAGTAATAAATTTTGATTATGGTTATTATTCCAGATCAATAATTAATTTTCACAAATGGGTTATACATCCAGGTATAGATGATCTTGACATAGATTTGCATTTGGGTTTGATATCGTCTTTATCACAAAAACCACAAAAAAACACCAATTAATATAATTGTCTATGGTGTTCGAGGAATTCACTCTGATATACCTATCCATATTTGGGACAGATTATATTATTATGATGATCATATTGAATACACAGCACCGATAGATATGAACGGTAAAGATATAACCGGTGTAAATAAAATAGTAACAAACAATTTAGATGTAAATGGCCAGACTGATATAAAAGGTAATAAGATAGTCAACCTTGGAGATGGCTCTGCAGATAATGATGCTGTCAATAAATCACAATTAAATGAAGTTGAAAAACAATTCACCATTGTTAATAATACAGTCACGAAAAATAATGCTGACATCTCAACTATTATTGTAAATAATGGTTATTATTATTTTACAAATCAGTTGAATCATAACAACTTGAATACTGTCTCATTTCCAAATATTACAAATTCTTACCCTTATTCAAATGGTAAAAACACTGTTACAGGTAACAAAACATATTTGGTGTTGAGGATATTACTTAGTGGTACATGTAATTATCATATCATATATACTGATTCTTATAAAAATGGTGGTAGTTTTGTGATTCATGATAATACTAATGGAATTGACTTATTTGTTGTTGGACTTAATAATAAATTAGGATGGACACCAATCACAATAAACGCTGTCATTCCAATTAATGTAGACAATGGTTTTAATCATGCTGATATAGAATTGATGATACGAACCACTAATAATGCCATTTTAGATGGATCCGGAAAAAGTACATTTTATATAAAATATTTGGGCAATTGAGACTAAAATATAACATATATATGAAAGAACAGCAAAAGAATATATTCAACTGGAATCATATTTCAGATGAACTAACGGAAGAACAGATTGAAGAATTAAAATCTTACTACCGTACATATCATGAAAAGTGTTGGGCGTACAAACAAGCATCGAAACACCTCAAAAAATGGAAACTATTGGGTAACTCACTGTCTATCATATTTGCATCTGGAGGTTTCGCTAGCAGTCTAGCAACTGGCGGCATCAGTTTGATCGCAATCAGTGCAGCAGCACTTATAATTCAGGGTTGGATGAAGCATAAAGACCTTGATCTTAAGATCCAAAATTGCACATATGCCCACCAAAGCTATCAACATTTGCTGAATGAAATAAAAGACATGATGAGAAGTGGAAATTTTAATTCATCTCATATTTACAACACAATGAAAAATATTGATGATTACGTCACAGACAATAGTCCAATTGTTGACAAATATTTGATAAAATACAATGAAAAATTCATACATTAACTATCGACTGAATTCTATCACCTATCAATAATTGAATCTTTTCCCAATATTGTTCATATGATTTTAATGTCCTCTTCGACTTCGTTACATTGATATCTTTGTATGGAAGCCCAAACATCTTTAATAATTGTGTGATAATATATTTAACACTTATCATCCGTTTACACCCGTTTTCAACCTTATGTAAAACACTGTCAATCTCAATAAATACTTTATGGATACACTTTCTTTGTTTATAAGTCAAACAGACATTATTCTTAAAAGATATACTATCCAACACATTCTGAATATGGTATTTCCGATGATAAACTGATTTCCGTCGCATCCTATGCAAATTCTCATAAAAGTCAAAGTATTCTGTGGTATAATAATTACCATGAACTAAACCACAATTTATACAAGTATTCATACCATCAATGATCTCTAACTCCTGTTCACCACAACGTAACTCAACAGCTTTATTAACTTCTACTAATAGTTCATCACAGAAAGGACACATGGGCTCCATCATATTTTTCAATTCCTCATGAATTTGATAATTACAATACATCTCATATATTATTATATGATATATCATTTATGCCACCACACATGACGTCACGCCACAGCTGTGGCGGTCCAAAATCTTACAAAATCACAAAAGCAATCTACATTATGTTGAAACAAGCAAAAGTCCGAATGACGTCACGCCACAACTGTGGCGGTACGATTAAAGTAAGAGGCCTGAAAGGTGCTAGTTTTACAAACAGGAGTTTTAAGGTTATAAGAATTAGTTAGTCTGGTTCGGCCGTGAGAAACAAAAGAAACAAAATCAGAAAGATTAAGATCAGTAAAATCATTCAGACATTTGTAAAAGAAAAAAAAGATCTTTGAGTTTGCAGTCGAATGTCATAGACAACGAGTTTGATAGGAGCACTTAGGATTTTATTTTTTCCATGTTTGATTCAACCGACTGAATAAGTTGACTGAATTATGGATTTGATTTCCATGTTTGACCTTGGATTCTGTGTTTGATATGGATTTTGTGTTTGACCTTGGATTCTATGTTTGATATGGATTTTGTGTTTGACCTTGGATTTTGTGTTTGACCTTGGATTCTATGTTTGATATGACCTTGGATTCTGTGTTAGGAAAAGTGAGCTGGATTTAGCATTTTGAAAAGTGGTCTAGAACCGCCAACTATATAACTACTAATTTTCCTATTCTCTGTGACATCTTTATTGCTAAAGCCCACACGGTTGAAAGAAAACGATAGAATTTGAAGGGAAAGAGAATGATACAAAACGTTTGCTTGGTAACCACACAGCCATTTAACGAGGGAAGTCTGGACACCAGAGACAAGTAATTTGCTTTTCGCATCAGCTGTGCAAGGATATCATGTTTACCAAGACGAACGGAAGCCAACTTGTTGCTAGAGTTTAACAACCCCATGGACAAATATGCTATGAAAGTAGTGAAGGGCGAATTCTCCCAAATAGCGTGGTATTTTCTTGCACGTAGTGGAGAAATCAGTGTTGAAGTGATCGGTCGCAGGCGACATTGTAAGCGGCTGTGCTGAGGAATAGAGGTTCCATGCCAAGTTAGAGTTTAACTGCTCAAACAAGGTACAAATGAAACGCTTGAAAGAACTACTGGCGAGCAATATTTGGGTTTACAACTGTCCTGAAGATGTTAACAAACGGCTTCTTTAGGAGCTACCACTTCTACTGAAAGCAATGATCAACAACAGATTTCAGTGTGTTTAATCTTTATTTACTGAAGGTTTTCAGTTCAATTTGTGACCCCTGCAAGCCAGTTTACTCCCTCTGAAAGCAATGTTCTTGTGTATAAGCTGCACCCATGATTTTTGCCCCAAAACTTAAGCAAAAGGTGCAGCTTATATATTTCTTATCTTTAGTTGTTTAAATCGTGGGGCACTTTAACAATACTCTTGGGTGAAATTCTCCAAAAGGTAGAATGATATAAAAACTTAACAACTGCTATCAAGTATCCAATTACTACACATGGGTAGGTCAGGCTTTATAGAACCACAGAAAAAAAATCTAGTTATAATTTAATTTTTTGTGGATCTAAATACTCTTATTGATCTTAAGAAAACTGTTTCTGATTTTGTAAATTTGTGATTATGAAAAGTAAAGTAAAGTAAGAGTAGAAGAATGCACTCCCCTATTAGTTTCATTGATGAAATGCAGTTCAGTAGAAATGGAAAGAACACTTTGGCTTGTTGTTCTCTCTAATAGGCATATCAGAATGATCCCAAGAAGCACAAAAAAGAGTCAACACACCTGGACTCGACTGTAGAACTCCTGCAGCAAATGACCAGCATTTTATTGAAAATTTTTTACAAGTCCACTGCCGTATGCGAGCACTGAAGATAAGAGGTTTATTGAAAACAGGAAAGTTTTGAACTGGATTGAAGATCGGGAAGTAGAAGTCAGTGGATGGGTAGACCTAAATGCATCAGACAAAAACAAGTTAATTTTTCCTGACAAGCTGTTATTTGATTTGAAGTCAATGATCATTGGCTTTGAACAGATTTGCACCATTTAATTTCAGCTTAACCCTGGTTGCATTATTATGGCAATGTTCGTAAACAGTGACCTTGTAGAAAACATTTTTTGCCGAGACTAGGGGAGGCAATGGACAAAATAACAACCCTACCTACTGCCAATATGGACCGACCATCAACAGCATTCTTTTGGGGCAGGCATGCTCCACTTCCAAGTCTAACACTGGTAAAACTTCAAGCTTTTCATTTTTTAAGCCAAAAAGGATCAAGTATTGAAACTGAATTACATTTGCAACACATTATGTTTGGAACCAGTTTTACACAAAAATTTGTATGCTACGATAATTTTAGCCTGTTCCAGGCTCACGGTCAGTGGGATCTATCGAAAAAGCAGGCATGCAACAAACTGGGTCTGCAAGAGAAAAAGGAGAGGGCCTCTTTTGTCCGTACCCTCTCCAGCTTGTCACCGGCCTGCTTTTCAATTGTTCCCATTGGCCATGAGGTAGGAGCAGTAAGTAGTGAGTCAAGTAAAGTCTGCATACAAGCCAAGTGGCTCATCAGTCTGGAGCTTATCCTAGTTTCAGTAGCATGAAGTGACTAGAAGTAGGCTAGTCCATCACAGGCTACCCCGCAGGATAATTACCTGTCTGTATCCATTTATAGACCTGGGTGCGAGAGTAAAGTGTCTTGCCTAAGAACACAACACAATGTTTCCGGCCAGGGCTCGAACGCGGACTGCTCGATCCGGAGTTGAGTGCACCAACCATGAGGCCACCGCGCCTTCCGTGAGCTTGGAACAGCCTACAATAATTATTGTGTTAACGAAATGTAATGCAATCCAAATCCGGTCTGTATTGAGCAGGGGCAAATTATGATGGCTAAACTCTTGTGTGAGATTATAATTTGTACATAGTTTTTTTCCCACAGCTGACCAGCACATATTCAGACGGATCACCTCTTTGGAGTTGGGACAAGGTCAGTTGGGGTTTCTTGTAGATATGTCCCTTACCAAACATGCCAACGCACGTGCCATGTTGTACAAAACCTACCTGTCTCCCTCTTATCCCCTCCTCGTAAAACGCACAAACTAATAACGTTAAAACTTTGGCCATCCTCCACTAGGGTGTGACACAAGTTCTGCCTGCAAATTTTTAGAACAAATAAATTTTTATTAGTTCCTATCCTAGTCTTACCTAGTTATTTTGTGTTCTCATGTTTAAGTACACAAGAAAGTTAGCCCAGTGCTTGTATGTTCGAAATATAATAATGTTTCATGGTTTCAGCAATCAGAATCTCGTTGAGCCTTGCTTTCGTAAAACTGCTGCAGAAAATGATACCATATGCTGCGAAGAAGGATGCAAGTTCACTTTTACTATACAGGTGACTCTCAAATACTTTAGAGTCTGAGGTCAACGCTTGTGTTATGTCTTTGTCACAGGATACACTGAGGCAAATGGTCCATGTTGCGAGCAGTCTGCTGTCAGCTTGAAAAACTTGTCGGCAGAATCAGTAATGTGTGTAAGTCCTCCTTTACTGTATTGTGTCCGGTCGTCAGTAATTGATAAAGTTTCTGGAAACACGGAAGAACTGTGTATCGATGATGATGGAGATGTGAGACTATCAACTGCTTTCTTTTTCACATAGCACTCCATCACTCTTCCTTGCAAGGATTCTTTACCAGAAAACAAATTTTCTTTGATGTACCTTCGAAAGTTATCACACATTTTCGCCCAACCTCGGCAGTATCTAATTTTCCCTTGCATTTCAACAGACAAACTATTAACGTTGACAAAAACTGGCGCCTGGTTAGGGATGTGATCTGATGTTGCCTTGGAGGCTTTGTGAATTATCGCAGCATTGATGGCGAAGGCGATGTCCGTCAAAATTGACCAATGTTCTTTTTTTTGGTTTTGAGGAATTCTAAAAAAATAATTGTAAGAAATTCTTTCTCGACTTGAGATGCATGTTGGAAAAGTGTGCTCTAAGGTACTTTCTTTTTGGAGTCTTGTTTCTGTGTGGCTCTAAAGCTTTCCTAATGCAGATAGTTATGCAGGCGATTCCAGAGAATCTTGACAAAGCACTCTCCAGCATCTATGGAATTGGGCATTAGTATTGTGTCAAATAGAGTGTTTTTGCAAAATGCAAATGAACTTGTTTGCTTTGCAAGGAAACTAGTGTAAGAGCAGATATAAACGAAGAAAAGCTGAAAGTTTCTGGTGGCTTACTTAGGTCTTCTTCAAAACTTAAATTTTCAG